>BPTQ01000003.1:228560611-228685669 GCA_019973895.1 Chrysanthemum seticuspe
TTAGGACCATCAGGTTGAGATAACTCAATGGTGCCATAAGGATAAACCTTAGCAATAGTAAATGGACCAGACCAGCGGGACTTAAGCTTTCCCGAGAAAATCTTCAATCTAGAGTTGAAAAGAAGGACTCGATCACCAACGTTGAAAACGCGGTTCTTGATTTTAGAGTCATGAATCTTCTTTGTCTTTTGCTTGTAGATCAAAGAGTTCTCATAAGCTTGATCACGAAGTTCATTTAGTTCATTCATTTGAACTTTTCTGTGATCACCGGCTGTCTGTATATCGAAGTTTGCATGTTTTAAGGCCCAGTAAGCCTTGTGCTCTAGTTCAATCGGAAGATGACATGCTTTTCCGTACACTAGCTTATATGGAGTACACCCAATTGGTGTTTTGTAAGCTGTACGAAAAGCCCAGAGTGCGTCATCCAGTTTATCCGACCAGGATGCACGATTTTCACCTACTGTCCTTTCAAGTATTCTTTTAATACCACGATTTGAAACTTCCACCTGCCCACTTGTTTGGGGGTGGTATGCAGTAGATAGACGGTGGGTAACACCATACTTTTGCATGACACGATCAAATTGGTCATTACAAAAATGTGTACCACGATCACTGATTATTGCACGAGGAGTTCCAAATCTGGCAAAGAGAGCTTTCAAAAATTTCACAACTACTCTGGCATCATTTGTAGGTAAAGCTTTCGCTTCAACCCATTTCGACAAGTAATCAACAGCCACGAGTATGTACTTGTTACCACGAGACGAAGGAAATGGCCCCATAAAATCAATACCCCAGATGTCAAATATCTCACAAACTTGAATGGCATTTTGTGGCATTTCATTCCTTTGAGATATATTTCCATGACGCTGACAAGCATCACAAGTTTTGACGAAATCGTGGGCATCTTTATAGATTGTGGGCCAATAAAACCCGGAATCAAACACCTTTTTGGCGGTGTAGTTTGGACTATGATGGCCCCCGGTGGGTCCAGCATGACAAGCTTTGAGAATGTCAAGAGCTTCTTGTCCATAAACACACCGTCGGATGACTTGATCCGCACAGATTTTGAATAAGAAAGGGTCGTCCCAGAAATAATGTTTAACATCCTTAAAGAATTTATTCTTCTGCTGGGTTGACATCCCTTTCACAATGAAGTTACCCGCATGGTAATTTGCAAAGTCAGCAAACCATGGGGTAGAAGAGTTTCCACGAAAAGAAACCACATTGAGTGTCTCGAGAGGAAATGTTTCATTAATATCCTTTTTCTCGAAAACATCTTGGTGAGGATTTTCTAATCTGGACAGATGATCAGCAGCCAAGTTCTCAGCTCCTTTTTTATCACGTATGATAATATCAAATTCTTGAAGGAGGAGAACCCAACGAAGCAATCTCGGCTTTGCATCTTGCTTTGCAAAGAGATATTTGAGAGCCGAGTGATCCGTATACACTACACATTTGGTCAAGATTAAGTACGGCCGAAACTTTTCAAATGCATACACCACGGCTAATAGCTCTTTTTCTGTGGTGGTGTAATGAGTTTGAGCTTCAGTCATAGTCTTACTTGCGTAGTGAATTGGCTGAAAATGCTTATTTCTTCATTGCCCTAAGACTGCGCCGATAGCAAAATCACTTGCATCGCACATTAGCTCAAAAGGTAAATCCCAGTCGGGAGCAACGAGAATGGGTGCTTCAGTAAGCTTTTTCTTCAATGTTTCAAAAGCTACGATGCACTCGGGTGAAAAGATAAAAGGAGCATCCTTTTCAAGAAGATGGGTCATAGGCCGGGCGATTTTGGAAAAATCTTGAATGAATCTACGATAGAAACCGGCATGACCTAAAAAACTCCTAATACCTTTGACGGTAGTAGGATGAGGTAATTTAGCAATAACATCGACTTTTGCTCTATCTACCTCAATCCCGTTCTTTGAAATTTTATGGCCAAGGACTATGCCTTCTTTGACCATAAAGTGACTTTTCTCCCAGTTTAGACAAAGATTGGTGTCTTCACACCTTTGAAGCATTTTATCTAAATGGGAGAGACATGATTGAAACGAATCCCCAATGACCGAGAAGTCATCCATAAACACCTCCATTGTTTCCCCGATCATGTCGTGGAAAATGGCCATCATACATCGTTGGAACGTGCCAGGAGCATTACATAGGCCAAAAGGCATACGTCTATAGGCAAAAGTTCCGTATGGACAGGTGAATGTGGTTTTATCTTGATCCTTTGGATCAATGGGAATCTGAAAGTAACCCGAGAAACCATCAAGGAAACAATAGTATTCATTTCCTGCTAATCTCTCAAGCATTTGGTCCATAAAAGGTAGAGGAAAATGGTCTTTACGAGTGGCGTCATTCAACTTACGATAGTCGATGCAAACACGCCATCCCGTAACCAGACGAGTTGGAATTAACTCGTTATCTTCATTTGTGATAACAGTTATGCCACCCTTTTTCGGAACACAATGAATTGGGCTAACCCAAGGACTATCCGAGATCGGGTAAATCAATCCTGCATCAAGAAGTTTGATAACCTCCTGTTTGATAACATCATGGATTTTTGGATTTACTCTTCTCTGATGTTGAACTGCTGGCTTAAAGTCATCCTCCATCAAGATTTTGTGAGTACAAAATTCAGGGTTTATACCTTTGATGTCGGAGAGTTTCCAAGCAATTGCTTGCTTGTGTGACTTCAAGATTTTTATGAGAGCAGCTTTTTCATCTTTACTCAAATCTCTAGCAATAATGACGGGTAATTTATCATCACCTTCAAGAAATGCATACTCGAGATGAGGTGGTAAGTCCTTAAGCTCAACCTCAGGAAATTCTTCAGTCTTCTCAACTGACTTGACTTCCTTGTTATGAAGTTCGACTGGAGGGAGTGATGATGATGATGGATCATCATTAAGCAACTTCTCAATGAGAAGTATGTCCCCCTCAATGTCGATGGGAGCGTGATCAATTTCCCATGGTACAGAATCACTGGATAAGTAGGCTTCAATCTCTTCCAAGATGAAGTCACTTTCCTCAAATGGGGTGAGAGAAGGAGTAGAATTGGCGATGATAGGTTGAGATGAATGAGTGAGATTATCACTCGAAGAATTATGATCATAACCAAGAACTTCTTGCGAGTACTCTTCAGAAGCAACATCAATGATATCTATTCGGTTAACCGATTCAGAATCATAATTTGCAGAGTACCTCGAAGTCTGATCAAGGTTAAAAGTGACAGCTTCATTACCAACACGTAATGTGATTTCTTGCTCAAATACATCTATGAGAGCACGGCCCGTTCTCAGGAATCCTCGACCAACAATGAGAGGAACCCGATGATCGGCATCAAAATCAACAACCACGAAGTCAGCTGGAAAATGGAACTTTCCTACTTTCACAAATACGTCCTCGGCAATGCCAAGAGGACGGGAGATTGTACGATCTGCAAGCTCGAGAGTCATGCATGTAGGAGTGAGTTCCGGAAGAGAAAGTTTCTTCCAAACTGAATAAGGCATAAGATTAATGCTTGCACCAAGATCTGCTAGGGCAAAGCATTCAACCATTCCTGGGAATACACAAGGTAAGAGAAATTTCCCAGGATCTCCAAGCTTTTCTGGAAGCTTCTTTAGAATAACTGCAGAGCAGTTCTCGTTAAGAGGAGTCTTAGCCATTTCAAACAGCTTTTCCTTGTTGCTTAACATGTGTTTGAGAGTCGATGCAAACTTGGGCATCAGCATGATAGCATCCGCAAAGCTTATGTCAAAATGTAACTCTTGGAAAATTTGGAAAAATTTGTCCATTTGATGACTAGCTTTTTCACGGAGCTTTTGCTCATTCAAACGTGATGGATATGGAATAGAAGATTTGGATTTGATATTTTCAACGGGAGCTACAGGTGGTTCAAAAACAACTCCTGGATTAGACTTGGGTTTCTGGACAACTTGAGGATGGACTACCGAAGGTAGGACGTGTGTGGTATTTCCATTATCAATAGGAAATTCCTTGTCCTTTGTCGCCTTGGTAACTTGACTCATTGCCACAGGAGGAGGAGGCATTGGAGTCGTAGGTCCATTGTGAGTCAGAGGTTCACTTTCCACTACCTTTGGAAGAGAAGAAGAAGAGGTAGTAGGAATAGCGGGTCCATTGTATGAAACACCACTTCTGGTCGTGATCGCCTTAGCATCGCCCCTCGGGTTAGCGATCGTGTTGCTCGGAAGTTTTCCTGAGCCCGAGGGTTGATCATTTAAAGACTTCTTGAGATCAGCGATCTGACTGACCAACAATCTGTTCATCTCATCTTGGGATTTCATGAACTGCTTCAGTAATTCATCAGATGATGGTCCTGGAGGAGTAATGATGGGAGGTGGATTAGGAGGGAAATTTTGAGGTCGGATGTTTTGATTATGACCTTGTTGTTGAAAATTCCCTTGATTAGGATTCACATTCCCATGAAATTGATTCCCACGATTGAAATTGTTTTGATGAAGGTTTCCTTGTTGTTGGAAACCTTGATTGGGTCCAGGATAGAAATTACCTTGGTTTTGATAACCTTGGTTCATTCTAGGTTGATTCTGATTCCGGTTAGGATTCTGGTTAAAACCGGGTGGTGCCTGATAAGTGTTAGCACGGTAGCTTGGTTCATTCTGAGGACGGTATTGATTACCTCCTTGATTTGAAGTACCGGCTATAGCATTTGCTTCAAACGGACTACCATCGGTGGCAGTACAGTTGTAGTATGCATGAGGACCACCACAAGTGACACAAACTTCAACTTTCTTCACTTCACCATGTGATGGTGTTTGAGTGAAGGTGACTTTCTTCTGGTTAGCAAGAACCAAATCCTGAACAATATCTGTGAGTTTATCAATCTTAGCATCGGTGCTAGATGTACTCACAGGAGATGAAGTAGAAGGTCCGGCATTAGACTGATTCTGATATGTCTTAGTGCGGAAAGAACGGACCTGGGACTTGTTTTCAATGATTTGTAAGGCTTCTTTGGTGGTTTTGCTAAGGAAATTACCTCCCGCGGAGGCATTCAGAGAGTCTTGGTCAGCTGGTCTCAGACCATTATAGAAAGTATCCATTTGCATTAACTCGGTAAAACCATGATGTGGACACTTGCGGAGCAATTCTTTGTAACGATTGATGAGTGTCTAAATACTCATCATTTTTGTACTATCTAGACTGCAAAATCATCTGAAAACACTCAGAAACACATCAAAATGATCAAAATATCACAAATCAGTGTTTTATGTGTTTTAAATACAAAAATATCAAAATCAGATGAAAAACATATCAAATTTGCAAAAATTGCAGTTTCAGTCCCCCAAATTTCAAAAGTTGTCAAAAACAGTCCCTGGTACATAATTTCAAAAGGAAAGTCACCAAAGGTCCTTTTAAAACCAAAAGTTGTCAAATTAAGTCCTTTGGTGAAAAATGTAAAAAGTTTTGAGAAAATTACAAAAATGGTCCTTCAAATTTGAAATTTGGCAGAAATGGCCCCTGGAAAATGTGAAAATGGCAACATTGGTCCCTGTACTTTTGAAGCTTGTCAAATTCAGCCCTTGGATCAACTTTTGCAAGAATGGCAGCAATGGCCCTTTGATTTTCAGCAATTACACCTTAGTCCCTTGTCATTTAAGCCATTGACCCCTTTTTGACCTGCCTATCCTTTTGAACCCCCTGTCATAATGAATTTTGGCCCCCCCATTTTATTAATACACTGCCTTGGTCAAATGGCAGTCAAACCCATCCCCACTTGCCCGCCTTTTTCTCATCCTCTCAACCACTGCCTGCAACTCCACTCAACATCCATCCCCCCTCCTCATATCACTCTCTTTGTCCCCTCCACATCAACACTAAACAAAAATCATTAAATTCACCCTCTCCCACACTCAAGCTTATCCAACTGCTCAAAATCACAATTCCCGCCAAATTTGACAATTTGGCCAAATCTCACCAAAAGTTATCAAAATGATCTGGAATCAAGTGGGATCCTCTCAGAAACACGTGGCAAGAATTTTTGAGCTATAAAAAGGAAGAGAGAAGGAGAAAAACGGGGTAGCTAGTTTTCTTAATTTTTCTTAATGTCGAATTTTTCATAAATGTCTTAGTTTAATGAAAGGTGTTGTAATTTTAGTTTAATTATGTCTCTTTTAAGTTAAAATAGCTTTGCATTGTACTTTTAAGAATCAATATCCAAGTTTGGTCAAATTTCATATTCTGATAATCCACTGTTGAGAAGTTCAGTTTCAAAAGCTCATTCCCAGATCTTTAATAGTTTGTTCTTGAGTTAAAATAAGTTATTTAAGCTATTTAAAGCTTTTCACAAGCTTTAGAATCATTTTTAAGTAGTTTAGTATCATGGTCAACAAAAGTCAATTCTGAGCTCAAATTGCAATGGGGTTGGATATTGTGGTTGCAGATCTGTGAATTGGGTTGGAATAAACTTATTTAGTGTAGTATTGGTCTGATTTTAGCCTGCCTCACCAGTTGGACACATGTGAGTATATGTCTCACTTTTAATTTTCAAGTTTATTTGCAGTTTTGTTTGTACAAGTATCTGTGGTCACAAACTGTTAATATCTGCTTAAATAGTTGTACTTAGGTCAGTTGGATTTGGTTTGATCATTGATACCAGTTGAATCAGTGTTTTTGATCATTTTTTGTTGTATAACAGTTAATAAATAGGTGTTTGGATTTACTTATCTATCTGTCTTAAAGACTTATTCAGTGACTGCCTCTTGTTGCTTCATGTGTATTAAGCTCATTTGAGCACATTTCATTCTTAGTTTAGGCCTGCAACTCCACAAAAGTCAACCTTCACTTAAATCTGTCTCAACATATTTACTGTTGGAATTTGAAGATTGCAGATAATGGTTTTGTGTTTAGAAGTCTTAAACAAAGCTAGCATTAGTCTTATTTCATCATATTACATCAATTTCAGCACTTAAATCCAGATCAAACTTCACTAAAGTCAACTTATCAGTTTTGAGAAAAAGTCAAAAAATAAAATGTTGAAAAAAGTCAGTTTAGGCTCAAATGAGATGAATTATCCTTGATTCATTTCTGGACCAATTCATGTGAACCTTGTGGTTTCAGAAACTCCTCTTGGTCTACTTTGTTATTGTCATTTTTGTAAAATTTTGATAAATTTTATAAGCCTCAAAAGAGCTTTTCAAAATGACCCCAGGTGCCCTGTGCAGGGCACTGTTGCCTGCACAGGGCTTGAGCATTTTTTGCAAAGCTTGTGCAGAGCTCATCATAGCTCCTTTAGGTCTGAATTTTGGGTTTTAGATAGCCAACCAGGTCATCTTTAGGTATCTATAATTGGTTTTCTGTTTACAGCTTATTTAGGTGTTTGTTTTTAAGCTCAAAGTAGACCCCCTTTACTGTTTTTTTAGCTTATAGCTCAAATCCTCAAATCATTGCATCTTGATATCCAGTAGCTGTAGCTTGTTGATTTGTGTTGCTTTTTGGTTTCTTTAGCATATTAGACCTTCCATATCAGTTTGGTGCTTGTTGTGCCTCATTTGCTTATTGGAAGTGCTTATTTCATAAGCACTTCCTTATCAGTTTCATATTCTGCCAAACAAGCCCCTGTTTTTCTATTTTTCCCAGCTTTCTAACTTTATTTTAGACTTTTCCTGAAATTTTCAGATTTTTCTAAGTTCATTTGCTATTTTTCTTAATTTAATTTAGTTTTTAATCCTTTTTAATTAGCTTTAAATACAAAAAATTAAGAAAAAGTTCCAAAAAATAATTTTTCATTTTTATTAAGTTTAGATAAATGTAAAAAGCTTAAAAAGTATTTTTCCCTATTTTTCTCCTTTTATTTGGTATTTTTAATAATTTAAATTAGTTTTAAATAGTTTTAAATTAATAATAAATACATAATAAGTCTAAAAAATATATTTTCTGTTTTAAAATTAGTTTTATCATATTTTAGATTTTTCTAAGTCTTAACTTTATTTTTCTAGTCTTATTTCATATTTTCTTTTATTTTAGAGTATTATTAAATAGTTAAAATTAGTTTTTAATAAATAATAATTACATAAATAGTGTTAAAAATAATTTTCTTTTTCTAATAATTTTCTTTTATCATTAGGATTGTAAAAATGTATTTTTCATATTTTTAGGATTTATATTGTATAAGTTTCACTTTTTATTTTATACGTTTACGTAATTTTAATTTAAACGTAAGTTTTAGGTTTTAAACGTTCATCACTTTAAAAATAGTGATAGCGTTTATTTAATAGATTTTATCTTTTATTTCTTTTAATTTGCATTTAAGTCGCTTTTATTTATAACCTTTTTCAGTAGTATAATCATCCATCAATCCTTTCTGATCGCTATCATTAGTGATCATTCTACCGTCTGAATCAGTGTTTGCACACCATTGAGTCTCCGTGGGACTTAACGACCCGGGAATCCCCTATATTCCCTGATCTTCATTGCATTTGTGCTTAAGCTGTTTTAAGTCTGTAAAGACTTGACGGTTTTGCGCGGATCAACGATCCCATGCCTCCCCGAATGATTCATCAAATCTCTGAGAAAATTTCATTATCTCATTCTTAAGACTTGTGGTTCGGGATGGAGGATAGAACTCGTTAACAAACTTGGTGACAAGATCTTCCCATGTCTCTATAGAACGAGGGGGTTGTTTCTCAAGCCAATTCCGGGCTTGTCCCTCTAGAGAAAATGGGAACAGAAGAAGCTTGATAGCGTCGTGTGGGACATTCTTGTACTTGATGGTAGATGCTATCTTGTTAAACCATCGAATGTGTGCATGAGGATCATCCCGCTCAAAACCATAGAATTGGCTTTGGGTTACCAGATTAAGTAACCCGGTTTTGAGCTCGAAGGTATCAGCCACAATGGTTGGGACAACAATGGCATCTCCGTAACCCTCGATGGGTGCTTGGAGAAGCTCATTCATAGGTTTGTCTTCTGTCATTTCGACAGGTGGTGGTGGTGGTAGACGTTCCTCAGTCACGGCTGAAGGAGCTGAACGTCCTCTACGTCTGCGAGGAATGTTTCCAAGTTCAGAAAGTGGACTTGTAGAACTGGAAGAACGAGTGCGCATGCACTAAGTATAAAAACCAATTTTCAAAACAAATGAGGCAAAACACAAGTGAACTTAACCAATAATCACAAATGAACTGGCTTCTTTGAAAAAGGTACACCAAATCACAAGTGACACAAAGGCAAGTTTTAAATCTGATGTTCGGGAACTTATTAATGGTCGCACCCCCAGTTAGGTAGTGCACTGCCTTGATTTGCGGTGGTTGATTTTTATGTATATTAAGTACCACTGAAAAGACGTAGGTATGATTTGTGCTGATAGGGTTTAAAAACTTTTGGAAAATATTTTTGTTATCGTCCCGTTTAACCAAATCGTATTTCTTTAAGAATCACCTTAAAAGAAACACAAACTAGAAAACGTTACGATTGTTTTGTTGTTTTATTTTGTTTTTGGGTTTTTAACACTTTAGGAAAAGCGTTAATGAACTTTTTGATTTATATTAACTTTACAGAAAACTTTTTACAAACTGTGGTATATGTGCAAGTACGGGTCTGATAATGCTAGAAACACGCTTACAGCCTTCCCGGCAGCAGCGCCAAAATTTGATTGGTGCTAAACAGTCAAGTCTAACAGACTAAAAACTGCTCAAACACTAATGCAATTAAGATCAGAGGAATATAGGGAATTCCTGGGTCGTTAAGTCCCACGGAGGATGAATTGGTGTTAAAACACTTAATCAGATGGTAGAATGATCACTAAGGATAGCAATCAGTAAGGTTTTCGATGGATAATTATACCTAAAGAGAAAATCTACAATTTAAAGCGACTTAAATGCAAATTAAAAGAAATAAAAGATAAAATCTATTAAATAAACGCTATCACTATTTTTAAAGGCGATGAACGTTTAAAATCTACAACTTAAAACTTACGTTTAAAATAAAATTACGTCTACGTACAAAATAAAAAGTGAGTTTTAAAGAAATAAAAGAGCTACAAATATGAAAATGATATTTTAACAATCCTAATAATAAAAGAAAATTATTAGAAAAAGAAAATTATTTTTACAACTATTTATTTAATTATTATTAATTAAAAACTATTTATTAAGTATTTAAATTGCACTAAAATACAAGAAAATACAAAATTAACCTAGAAAAATGAAATTATAACTTAGAAAAATCTAAAATATGATAAAACTTATTTTAAAACTAAGAATATATTTTTAAGACTTATTATGTATTTATTATTAATTTAAAACTATTTAAAACTAATTAAAATGCTAAAAAATACTTTTTAAACTAAGAAAATTATGGAAAAATACTTTTTAGACTATTTATATTTATCTTAACCTAAGAAAATTGAAAAATCATTTTTTTGGACTTTTTATAATTTATTTGTATTAAAAGCTATTTAAAAAATGCCTAAAAACTGTTTTTAATTAAGAAAAATAGCAAACAGTTATGAAAAATTATGAAAATTTCAGGAAAAGTCTATTTTAATATCCTGAATCTATGAAAAATAGAAAAACATAGGCTTGTATGGAAAAATAAGCAACTGCAGTTGTAACTGCTTATTAATAAGCACTAGAAAAAGCCAAATAACAACCAAAAGCTACCAAACCTACACAGAAGCTATATTAAGCTAAAAGAACTCTATACCAACTAAAAACAACAAACCATGATCTCTGGATTACAAGTTTAACACAGATTTGAAGTATGAGCTTGTTGAGCAAAACAGAAACTGGTGGGCTACTTATAGCTTATGCACAGAACACACAATAAGCTAAAACTGAAAAGCAATTATTAGAACTTGTAAAAGACCTGGTTGAGAGTGTATAAACCAAAACTCAGACAATGATAAGCTCTTATGAGCTTGGGAGAAGCTTTTGCAAAACCTGACAAAACACTGAGTAAAACTCAGTGAATGCTGAGTGAGTTGGGACCAACTGATAAGCACATGCAGGCTTATCTAATAAGCTGCAAATGGAATTTTAAAACTTGAAACTTGAAAAGGACCAGGTTGACTATCCAAAGAGCTAAAATTCACAGATAATGGTCAACTAATAAGCTCTTTAGAAGCTGATGAAAATGGTTAGAAATTCTGTGCACAGGGCACATTTGACTTTTCTAAAAATTGAAGGTTTGACTTTAATGAACTTGTGATTGATCTAAAACACTGATATTGATGTATTAAGGTGTAATAAAGTTATATTAAGCTATGTTAACTACTTTTGAGCTAATATGATGATTCTTGCAACTCAAATTCCTAACAGTTAACTGATTTAGTTAATTAAAAGGTGATTTTGACTTTTGCTGTAATGAGCACAGGTTTTCTTTGTTAAACTGAGTTATATAGACCAAGTATGACATGTAGCAACAAAGAACAAAGTCTGCAACAACCTGTTACACAGAGAAATACACAAATCCAAACACTACTTTCAGAAACTGATTTTGAGCTTTTCAAAGTATTTCACTGATATAGACCAAGTTATTGATTAAAAACCTTATGATATCATTAAATAGAACTAATGAAGCATTAACTAATAACAATAACAACATACAATTAACAATTTAAGCTTTAAGCTATTTTACTGTCTAAAATGAGATTTTTACTAACTTCTGATTTAAAATAACAAACTACTGGTTTTATGGTTTGAGAACACTTAATTATAACTAATGAACATGATCAAACAGGAAATTGAGCTAAAAACTGTCTTACACAGTAAATACCAAAATGAGATTAAGAAGCTTACAAATGGCTTGAGGTCACAAACTGAGAACTAGGACCAAATAACAAATCCTATAGCTTACCAATAAGCACTATACCCAAGACCATCCATTATATATCCTGCTCCAACCTGCTAGAACCTTGAACCATGGATTTTTATTTTTTAAGCTATTTAATTAGTATTTTTGTGAATTTTTGATTCTTTCTAATAAACTGCTTTTAAGAGTGTCTAAAAGCTTAAATAAGCTTTATAAGGAGCTTATGTGGCTTATGAGTCCATAAGAATACCTAACAACAACACTTGATCATTCATGATATCTTTGAAATTTTGAAAATGCATAAACTGATATTGAAACTTGAAACTTGAAATTGATACTTGTAAAAGGTTTATAATACACTGGAAACTTGTAAAACAAAGCTTGAAAACTAAAACAGATACTGAAATTTGAATTTAAGCTAAAACGACAATGGAAATTAAAAATTACACTAGATAGATTACATCAATGCTTCCCACTTGCTTTATAAACACTCTGATACTTCAGTCAACTTCTCTGAATCTTTCCCACTTCAATCCAACCATTGGATTAGTCAAATTCATCTTAATCGTCCACATGGCTCTTTTGGCGCCAAAAAGTCTATTTGACTGAAATGGTAGTTTGAATCTAATTAAAGAATCTTGGGGTGTTGTGGTGGTGTAGGGGACACAAAAGAAGCAATTTGGTGGGCAAGTTGGAGGATTAGCTGCAAAAACAGGGCCTGTGAGGTAAAAGGTTGAGTGTTGAATGGTGGGGAAGCATTAATTGCTTGTGGGCTGTGATGATAGGAGGGGGGGTGAGGTGGAAAGTTTGATGAGGTGGAAAGGGTGAGCTGGTGGTGTTGAAAACCACCTCTGGTTTTGAGTTACAGGGGTGAGGGAGATGGGTCTACAGTAGACGCGGTATATCTGTTTTCAAATATTGGGTCGGGTCACTGTTTCTGGATTGGATTTGGGCTAGTGATAATAAAGGGTCCGTTTGGTTTGGTTTAACAATAAGGACCACTTATGCAATTTTCCCAAAGTTAAGGGCTGATCTTGAACATGTTCCAAAGCTCTCATAAGGACTAAAACTTCTAAGTAAGATTAGTACAAGGACCTTTGTTGAATATTTTCATTTTTACAAATCCAGGGACCAAAACTGCCAATTTAGAAACTTGAGGGACCAATATTGTAATTTCTCAAAAAAGTTTATCATAAGGACCATTTTTGTCATTTATAAATAGAACAAGGTTAAAACTTGATAATTTTCACTTTTTAAATTAACCAAGGACTATTTTTGACATTTTTCCAAAGTTCAGGGACCAAAGTTGTCAATTTGTGATTTTTAAACTTGGAAGGGTTTATTTTGACAACTTTTGAATCTCTTGGACCTAAAATGATATTTTACAAGTTTTTGAATTACCAGGGACTGTTTTTGACATATTTTCAAACTTGGGGGACTAAAACTGCCAATTATGCAAACTTGATACGTTTTTCATCAGATTTTGATGTTTTTGCATTTAAAACATATAAAACACTTGTTTGTGATATTTTTATCATTTTGATGTGTTTCTGAGTGTTTTCAGATGTTTTTGGCATTCTAACAGTATAAAAATGATGAGTATTTAGACACTCATCAATCCCCCACACTAAGATATTGCTAGTCCCTAGCAATGATTTGAGAAAACATAATGGATTTTAAACTCTTTACCAAAAGCCATTACTTCTGGAGTAGCCAAATGTTTCAGTTCAAGTAAGAACTATGGTACACCGATAACCATGTGATTTTGAGCAAACCACCAGCTTTCAACGGATTTGATTTTGTCTTTACCAGAAGCCGTACCCTTCTGGACTAGCCAACTCTTAGATAAATTATCAATATTATCTTTGGTGAGCCGATTACCAATTATGGATTTTCAACTGCCTTTACCACAAGCCATAAACTTGCGGGCTAGCCAACTTTTCACTAGTTTAAAGATATGGTGAGTTGAACACCATACAATTTTAGGCAAATTGCAAGCCATAAACGGATTTGAGATATCTTTACCAAGAGCCGTTTGCTCCTGGATTAGCCAATCCTTATGTGGGTTAGACATGGTGGACTGATTACCATTTGCTGAGTAAGTGAAAAACACTTACTCCAAAAAAATTTTGGCCAAAAACGAGGGAATTGGGTGAAATAATTACATGAAATTCGTGAGAATTCCCCCCCACACTTAGAAATGAATATTGCCCTCAATATTCAAAGTACCGGCGGTTATGCCGAAACATAGAACAAAAAAGGGAAATACTACGGCCATTATTTTGTTTTTGATATATACATTTTTTTTTTTTAGACTTGTATATACAACAGCGTGGGAAAAACTCCCCCACACTAGGGTGATAGAAAGGGGATAAGAAAACAGAAATATGGATGAAAATCCATATTATGTGTGCTACTATTTTTGATTCCCGAGTCACTAGCTTGACTCGATCCCCGCATTCATTGGTTCATGGGGAATGTTTGTAGATCCGGGACAACCACAGATGGAATGTCCTCTCCAAAGTAATACTTTAATCGATGACCATTCACTTTAAAATTAGGACCATCAGGTTGAGATAACTCAATGGTGCCATAAGGATAAACCTTAGCAATAGTAAATGGACCAGACCAGCGGGACTTAAGCTTTCCCGAGAAAATCTTCAATCTAGAGTTGAAAAGAAGGACTCGATCACCAACGTTGAAAACGCGGTTCTTGATTTTAGAGTCATGAATCTTCTTTGTCTTTTGCTTGTAGATCAAAGAGTTCTCATAAGCTTGATCACGAAGTTCATTTAGTTCATTCATTTGAACTTTTCTGTGATCACCGGCTGTCTGTATATCGAAGTTTGCATGTTTTAAGGCCCAGTAAGCCTTGTGCTCTAGTTCAATCGGAAGATGACATGCTTTTCCGTACACTAGCTTATATGGAGTACACCCAATTGGTGTTTTGTAAGCTGTACGAAAAGCCCAGAGTGCGTCATCCAGTTTATCCGACCAGGATGCACGATTTTCACCTACTGTCCTTTCAAGTATTCTTTTAATACCACGATTTGAAACTTCCACCTGCCCACTTGTTTGGGGGTGGTATGCAGTAGATAGACGGTGGGTAACACCATACTTTTGCATGACACGATCAAATTGGTCATTACAAAAATGTGTACCACGATCACTGATTATTGCACGAGGAGTTCCAAATCTGGCAAAGAGAGCTTTCAAAAATTTCACAACTACTCTGGCATCATTTGTAGGTAAAGCTTTCGCTTCAACCCATTTCGACAAGTAATCAACAGCCACGAGTATGTACTTGTTACCACGAGACGAAGGAAATGGCCCCATAAAATCAATACCCCAGATGTCAAATATCTCACAAACTTGAATGGCATTTTGTGGCATTTCATTCCTTTGAGATATATTTCCATGACGCTGACAAGCATCACAAGTTTTGACGAAATCGTGGGCATCTTTATAGATTGTGGGCCAATAAAACCCGGAATCAAACACCTTTTTGGCGGTGTAGTTTGGACTATGATGGCCCCCGGTGGGTCCAGCATGACAAGCTTTGAGAATGTCAAGAGCTTCTTGTCCATAAACACACCGTCGGATGACTTGATCCGCACAGATTTTGAATAAGAAAGGGTCGTCCCAGAAATAATGTTTAACATCCTTAAAGAATTTATTCTTCTGCTGGGTTGACATCCCTTTCACAATGAAGTTACCCGCATGGTAATTTGCAAAGTCAGCAAACCATGGGGTAGAAGAGTTTCCACGAAAAGAAACCACATTGAGTGTCTCGAGAGGAAATGTTTCATTAATATCCTTTTTCTCGAAAACATCTTGGTGAGGATTTTCTAATCTGGACAGATGATCAGCAGCCAAGTTCTCAGCTCCTTTTTTATCACGTATGATAATATCAAATTCTTGAAGGAGGAGAACCCAACGAAGCAATCTCGGCTTTGCATCTTGCTTTGCAAAGAGATATTTGAGAGCCGAGTGATCCGTATACACTACACATTTGGTCAAGATTAAGTACGGCCGAAACTTTTCAAATGCATACACCACGGCTAATAGCTCTTTTTCTGTGGTGGTGTAATGAGTTTGAGCTTCAGTCATAGTCTTACTTGCGTAGTGAATTGGCTGAAAATGCTTATTTCTTCGTTGCCCTAAGACTGCGCCGATAGCAAAATCACTTGCATCGCACATTAGCTCAAAAGGTAAATCCCAGTCGGGAGCAACGAGAATGGGTGCTTCAGTAAGCTTTTTCTTCAATGTTTCAAAAGCTACGATGCACTCGGGTGAAAAGATAAAAGGAGCATCCTTTTCAAGAAGATGGGTCATAGGCCGGGCGATTTTGGAAAAATCTTGAATGAATCTACGATAGAAACCGGCATGACCTAAAAAACTCCTAATACCTTTGACGGTAGTAGGATGAGGTAATTTAGCAATAACATCGACTTTTGCTCTATCTACCTCAATCCCGTTCTTTGAAATTTTATGGCCAAGGACTATGCCTTCTTTGACCATAAAGTGACTTTTCTCCCAGTTTAGACAAAGATTGGTGTCTTCACACCTTTGAAGCATTTTATCTAAATGGGAGAGACATGATTGAAACGAATCCCCAATGACCGAGAAGTCATCCATAAACACCTCCATTGTTTCCCCGATCATGTCGTGGAAAATGGCCATCATACATCGTTGGAACGTGCCAGGAGCATTACATAGGCCAAAAGGCATACGTCTATAGGCAAAAGTTCCGTATGGACAGGTGAATGTGGTTTTATCTTGATCCTTTGGATCAATGGGAATCTGAAAGTAACCCGAGAAACCATCAAGGAAACAATAGTATTCATTTCCTGCTAATCTCTCAAGCATTTGGTCCATAAAAGGTAGAGGAAAATGGTCTTTACGAGTGGCGTCATTCAACTTACGATAGTCGATGCAAACACGCCATCCCGTAACCAGACGAGTTGGAATTAACTCGTTATCTTCATTTGTGATAACAGTTATGCCACCCTTTTTCGGAACACAATGAATTGGGCTAACCCAAGGACTATCCGAGATCGGGTAAATCAATCCTGCATCAAGAAGTTTGATAACCTCCTGTTTGATAACATCATGGATTTTTGGATTTACTCTTCTCTGATGTTGAACTGCTGGCTTAAAGTCATCCTCCATCAAGATTTTGTGAGTACAAAATTCAGGGTTTATACCTTTGATGTCGGAGAGTTTCCAAGCAATTGCTTGCTTGTGTGACTTCAAGATTTTTATGAGAGCAGCTTTTTCATCTTTACTCAAATCTCTAGCAATAATGACGGGTAATTTATCATCACCTTCAAGAAATGCATACTCGAGATGAGGTGGTAAGTCCTTAAGCTCAACCTCAGGAAATTCTTCAGTCTTCTCAACTGACTTGACTTCCTTGTTATGAAGTTCGACTGGAGGGAGTGATGATGATGATGGATCATCATTAAGCAACTTCTCAATGAGAAGTATGTCCCCCTCAATGTCGATGGGAGCGTGATCAATTTCCCATGGTACAGAATCACTGGATAAGTAGGCTTCAATCTCTTCCAAGATGAAGTCACTTTCCTCAAATGGGGTGAGAGAAGGAGTAGAATTGGCGATGATAGGTTGAGATGAATGAGTGAGATTATCACTCGAAGAATTATGATCATAACCAAGAACTTCTTGCGAGTACTCTTCAGAAGCAACATCAATGATATCTATTCGGTTAACCGATTCAGAATCATAATTTGCAGAGTACCTCGAAGTCTGATCAAGGTTAAAAGTGACAGCTTCATTACCAACACGTAATGTGATTTCTTGCTCAAATACATCTATGAGAGCACGGCCCGTTCTCAGGAATCCTCGACCAACAATGAGAGGAACCCGATGATCGGCATCAAAATCAACAACCACGAAGTCAGCTGGAAAATGGAACTTTCCTACTTTCACAAATACGTCCTCGGCAATGCCAAGAGGACGGGAGATTGTACGATCTGCAAGCTCGAGAGTCATGCATGTAGGAGTGAGTTCCGGAAGAGAAAGTTTCTTCCAAACTGAATAAGGCATAAGATTAATGCTTGCACCAAGATCTGCTAGGGCAAAGCATTCAACCATTCCTGGGAATACACAAGGTAAGAGAAATTTCCCAGGATCTCCAAGCTTTTCTGGAAGCTTCTTTAGAATAACTGCAGAGCAGTTCTCGTTAAGAGGAGTCTTAGCCATTTCAAACAGCTTTTCCTTGTTGCTTAACATGTGTTTGAGAGTCGATGCAAACTTGGGCATCAGCATGATAGCATCCGCAAAGCTTATGTCAAAATGTAACTCTTGGAAAATTTGGAAAAATTTGTCCATTTGATGACTAGCTTTTTCACGGAGCTTTTGCTCATTCAAACGTGATGGATATGGAATAGAAGATTTGGATTTGATATTTTCAACGGGAGCTACAGGTGGTTCAAAAACAACTCCTGGATTAGACTTGGGTTTCTGGACAACTTGAGGATGGACTACCGAAGGTAGGACGTGTGTGGTATTTCCATTATCAATAGGAAATTCCTTGTCCTTTGTCGCCTTGGTAACTTGACTCATTGCCACAGGAGGAGGAGGCATTGGAGTCGTAGGTCCATTGTGAGTCAGAGGTTCACTTTCCACTACCTTTGGAAGAGAAGAAGAAGAGGTAGTAGGAATAGCGGGTCCATTGTATGAAACACCACTTCTGGTCGTGATCGCCTTAGCATCGCCCCTCGGGTTAGCGATCGTGTTGCTCGGAAGTTTTCCTGAGCCCGAGGGTTGATCATTTAAAGACTTCTTGAGATCAGCGATCTGACTGACCAACAATCTGTTCATCTCATCTTGGGATTTCATGAACTGCTTCAGTAATTCATCAGATGATGGTCCTGGAGGAGTAATGATGGGAGGTGGATTAGGAGGGAAATTTTGAGGTCGGATGTTTTGATTATGACCTTGTTGTTGAAAATTCCCTTGATTAGGATTCACATTCCCATGAAATTGATTCCCACGATTGAAATTGTTTTGATGAAGGTTTCCTTGTTGTTGGAAACCTTGATTGGGTCCAGGATAGAAATTACCTTGGTTTTGATAACCTTGGTTCATTCTAGGTTGATTCTGATTCCGGTTAGGATTCTGGTTAAAACCGGGTGGTGCCTGATAAGTGTTAGCACGGTAGCTTGGTTCATTCTGAGGACGGTATTGATTACCTCCTTGATTTGAAGTACCGGCTATAGCATTTGCTTCAAACGGACTACCATCGGTGGCAGTACAGTTGTAGTATGCATGAGGACCACCACAAGTGACACAAACTTCAACTTTCTTCACTTCACCATGTGATGGTGTTTGAGTGAAGGTGACTTTCTTCTGGTTAGCAAGAACCAAAGCCTGAAAAATATCTGTGAGTTTATCAATCTTAGCATCGGTGCTAGATGTACTCACAGGAGATGAAGTAGAAGGTCCGGCATTAGACTGATTCTGATATGTCTTAGTGCGGAAAGAACGGACCTGGGACTTGTTTTCAATGATTTGTAAGGCTTCTTTGGTGGTTTTGCTAAGGAAATTACCTCCCGCGGAGGCATTCAGAGAGTCTTGGTCAGCTGGTCTCAGACCATTATAGAAAGTATCCATTTGCATTAACTCGGTAAAACCATGATGTGGACACTTGCGGAGCAATTCTTTGTAACGATCCCATGCCTCCCCGAATGATTCATCAAATCTCTGAGAAAATTTCATTATCTCATTCTTAAGACTTGTGGTTCGGGATGGAGGATAGAACTCGTTAACAAACTTGGTGCATGTCTCTATAGAACGAGGGGGTTGTTTCTCAAGCCAATTCCGGGCTTGTCCCTCTAGAGAAAATGGGAACAGAAGAAGCTTGATAGCGTCGTGTGGGACATTCTTGTACTTGATGGTAGATGCTATCTTGTTAAACCATCGAATGTGTGCATGAGGATCATCCCGCTCAAAACCATAGAATTGGCTTTGGGTTACCAGATTAAGTAACCCGGTTTTGAGCTCGAAGGTATCAGCCACAATGGCTGGGACAACAATGGCATCTCCGTAACCCTCGATGGGTGCTTGGAGAAGCTCATTCATAGGTTTGTCTTCTGTCATTTCGACAGGTGGTGGTGGTGGTAGACGTTCCTCAGTCACGGCTGAAGGAGCTGAACGTCCTCTACATCTGCGAGGAATGTTTCCAAGTTCAGAAAGTGGACTTGTAGAACTGGAAGAACGAGTGCGCATGCACTAAGTATAAAAACCAATTTTCAAAACAAATGAGGCAAAACACAAGTGAACTTAACCAATAATCACAAATGAACTGGCTTCTTTGAAAAAGGTACACCAAATCACAAGTGACACAAAGGCAAGTTTTAAATCTGATGTTCGGGAACTTATTAATGGTCGCACCCCCAGTTAGGTAGTGCACTGCCTTGATTTGCGGTGGTTGATTTTTATGTATATTAAGTACCACTGAAAAGACGTAGGTATGATTTGTGCTGATAGGGTTTAAAAACTTTTGGAAAATATTTTTGTTATCGTCCCGTTTAACCAAATCGTATTTCTTTAAGAATCACCTTAAAAGAAACACAAACTAGAAAACGTTACGATTGTTTTGTTGTTTTATTTTGTTTTTGGGTTTTTAACACTTTAGGAAAAGCGTTAATGAACTTTTTGATTTATATTAACTTTACAGAAAACTTTTTACAAACTGTGGTATATGTGCAAGTACGGGTCTGATAATGCTAGAAACACGCTTACAGCCTCCCCGGCAGCGGCGCCAAAATTTGATTGGTGCTAAACAGTCAAGTCTAACAGACTAAAAACTGCTCAAACACTAATGCAATTAAGATCAGAGGAATATAGGGAATTCCTGGGTCGTTAAGTCCCACGGAGGATGAATTGGTGTTAAAACACTTAATCAGATGGTAGAATGATCACTAAGGATAGCAATCAGTAAGGTTTTCGATGGATAATTATACCTAAAGAGAAAATCTACAATTTAAAGCGACTTAAATGCAAATTAAAAGAAATAAAAGATAAAATCTATTAAATAAACGCTATCACTATTTTTAAAGGCGATGAACGTTTAAAATCTACAACTTAAAACTTACGTTTAAAATAAAATTACGTCTACGTACAAAATAAAAAGTGAGTTTTAAAGAAATAAAAGAGCTACAAATATGAAAATGATATTTTAACAATCCTAATAATAAAAGAAAATTATTAGAAAAAGAAAATTATTTTTACAACTATTTATTTAATTATTATTAATTAAAAACTATTTATTAAGTATTTAAATTGCACTAAAATACAAGAAAATACAAAATTAACCTAGAAAAATGAAATTATAACTTAGAAAAATCTAAAATATGATAAAACTTATTTTAAAACTAAGAATATATTTTTAAGACTTATTATGTATTTATTATTAATTTAAAACTATTTAAAACTAATTAAAATGCTAAAAAATACTTTTTAAACTAAGAAAATTATGGAAAAATACTTTTTAGACTATTTATATTTATCTTAACCTAATAAAATTGAAAAATCATTTTTTTGGACTTTTTATAATTTATTTGTATTAAAAGCTATTTAAAAAATGCCTAAAAACTGTTTTTAATTAAGAAAAATAGCAAACAGTTATGAAAAATTATGAAAATTTCAGGAAAAGTCTATTTTAATATCCTGAATCTATGAAAAATAGAAAAACATAGGCTTGTGTGGAAAAATAAGCAACTGCAGTTGTAACTGCTTATTAATAAGCACTAGAAAAAGCCAAATAACAACCAAAAGCTACCAAACCTACACAGAAGCTATATTAAGCTAAAAGAACTCTATACCAACTAAAAACAACAAACCATGATCTCTGGATTACAAGTTTAACACAGATTTGAAGTATGAGCTTGTTGAGCAAAACAGAAACTGGTGGGCTACTTATAGCTTATGCACAGAACACACAATAAGCTAAAACTGAAAAGCAATTATTAGAACTTGTAAAAGACCTGGTTGAGAGTGTATAAACCAAAACTCAGACAATGATAAGCTCTTATGAGCTTGGGAGAAGCTTTTGCAAAACCTGACAAAACACTGAGTAAAACTCAGTGAATGCTGAGTGAGTTGGGACCAACTGATAAGCACATGCAGGCTTATCTAATAAGCTGCAAATGGAATTTTAAAACTTGAAACTTGAAAAGGACCAGGTTGACTATCCAAAGAGCTAAAATTCACAGATAATGGTCAACTAATAAGCTCTTTAGAAGCTGATGAAAATGGTTAGAAATTCTGTGCACAGGGCACATTTGACTTTTCTAAAAATTGAAGGTTTGACTTTAATGAACTTGTGATTGATCTAAAACACTGATATTGATGTATTAAGGTGTAATAAAGTTATATTAAGCTATGTTAACTACTTTTGAGCTAATATGATGATTCTTGCAACTCAAATTCCTAACAGTTAACTGATTTAGTTAATTAAAAGGTGATTTTGACTTTTGCTGTAATGAGCACAGGTTTTCTTTGTTAAACTGAGTTATATAGACCAAGTATGACATGTAGCAACAAAGAACAAAGTCTGCAACAACCTGTTACACAGAGAAATACACAAATCCAAACACTACTTTCAGAAACTGATTTTGAGCTTTTCAAAGTATTTCACTGATATAGACCAAGTTATTGATTAAAAACCTTATGATATCATTAAATAGAACTAATGAAGCATTAACTAATAACAATAACAACATACAATTAACAATTTAAGCTTTAAGCTATTTTACTGTCTAAAATGAGATTTTTACTAACTTCTGATTTAAAATAACAAACTACTGGTTTTATGGTTTGAGAACACTTAATTATAACTAATGAACATGATCAAACAGGAAATTGAGCTAAAAACTGTCTTACACAGTAAATACCAAAATGAGATTAAGAAGCTTACAAATGGCTTGAGGTCACAAACTGAGAACTAGGACCAAATAACAAATCCTATAGCTTACCAATAAGCACTATACCCAAGACCATCCATTATATATCCTGCTCCAACCTGCTAGAACCTTGAACCATGGATTTTTATTTTTTAAGCTATTTAATTAGTATTTTTGTGAATTTTTGATTCTTTCTAATAAACTGCTTTTAAGAGTGTCTAAAAGCTTAAATAAGCTTTATAAGGAGCTTATGTGGCTTATGAGTCCATAAGAATACCTAACAACAACACTTGATCATTCATGATATCTTTGAAATTTTGAAAATGCATAAACTGATATTGAAACTTGAAACTTGAAATTGATACTTGTAAAAGGTTTATAATACACTGGAAACTTGTAAAACAAAGCTTGAAAACTAAAACAGATACTGAAATTTGAATTTAAGCTAAAACGACAATGGAAATTAAAAATTACACTAGATAGATTACATCAATGCTTCCCACTTGCTTTATAAACACTCTGATACTTCAGTCAACTTCTCTGAATCTTTCCCACTTCAATCCAACCATTGGATTAGTCAAATTCATCTTAATCGTCCACATGGCTCTTTTGGCGCCAAAAAGTCTATTTGACTGAAATGGTAGTTTGAATCTAATTAAAGAATCTTGGGGTGTTGTGGTGGTGTAGGGGACACAAAAGAAGCAATTTGGTGGGCAAGTTGGAGGATTAGCTGCAAAAACAGGGCCTGTGAGGTAAAAGGTTGAGTGTTGAATGGTGGGGAAGCATTAATTGCTTGTGGGCTGTGATGATAGGAGGGGGGTGAGGTGGAAAGTTTGATGAGGTGGAAAGGGTGAGCTGGTGGTGTTGAAAACCACCTCTGGTTTTGAGTTACAGGGGTGAGGGAGATGGGTCTACAGTAGACGCGGTATATCTGTTTTCAAATATTGGGCCGGGTCACTGTTTCTGGATTGGATTTGGGCTAGTGATAAAATAAAGGGTCCGTTTGGTTTGGTTTAACAATAAGGACCACTTATGCAATTTTCCCAAAGTTAAGGGCTGATCTTGAACATGTTCCAAAGCTCTCATAAGGACTAAAACTGCCAAGTAAGATTAGTACAAGGACCTTTGTTGAATATTTTCATTTTTACAAATCCAGGGACCAAAACTGCCAATTTAGAAACTTGAGGGACCAATATTGTAAAAAGTTTATCATAAGGACCATTTTTGTCATTTATAAATAGAACAAGGTTAAAACTTGATAATTTTCACTTTTTAAATTAACCAAGGACTATTTTTGACATTTTTCCAAAGTTCAGGGACCAAAGTTGTCAATTTGTGATTTTTAAACTTGGAAGGGTTTATTTTGACAACTTTTGAATCTCTTGGACCTAAAATGATATTTTACAAGTTTTTGAATTACCAGGGACTGTTTTTGACATATTTTCAAACTTGGGGGACTAAAACTGCCAATTATGCAAACTTGATACGTTTTTCATCAGATTTTGATGTTTTTGCATTTAAAACATATAAAACACTTGTTTGTGATATTTTTATCATTTTGATGTGTTTCTGAGTGTTTTCAGATGTTTTTGGCATTCTAACAGTATAAAAATGATGAGTATTTAGACACTCATCAGAGGGTGTTCTTGCTAGAGGTTTACACAAAGGAAAGGTTAGATTGAATGAGAAGCACCACCCCTTCCATGGATGGAAGGGGTATTTATACTTACAGACACAACGACCTCCTATCGGCCTGTGGATCAGGCATACAGTGGGTAAAGACCCGTCCTTCCTCCACGGTGTTACACTAAACTATTCTACGCTACAAACTAACTAATAAACTATTAAACAATGTAAATAACGATATGTCTATGAGCTAACTTATGCTAGATAATATTTGGGGTGACCGACTCTTCACTATGGAATTTTCTAATTCCTAACAATCTCCCCCTAAGGGAGGTCACCCCATGTTTTACATTTCGAATCCTAGCATTCTATTTTATCTTCAGTTCTGAGCTCGTAGACTTCAATTCTTCATGTTCTACAATCTTTGTGCTTTTGTAGCGATTCATCAAAGTCCGCATAGTATTATACTTTCAGTGGAGGCCTTTAACTGATCCACATCTTTGATGATCTTCGAGCTTTCATTGAGATCATCAGCCACAGTAAATCTCTCTGGATCATCCATAGTTGTGTTGCCTTCATGTGATGTTGTGACTTTTGGACCGACATGCTCACACTTTTGAATCATGACATCTTTCTATCAGAGTAGCGGAAGCTTTACTGGTTCATGATATTTGCAGCAGCGAAGCATAAGCATAGTATGAAATATCAGAGCCAGGTTATGTAGATATGCACCAGCCATGATTTCTTCAAATTAAGTGTGGATGCGGTGAGCATGCGGCTTTGGATTGACTCCTCAATTCTGATCAGCTGCAACCGTCCAAATGTACCTGCAAACAACAGTTAGCAATAAAACACACGAAATTGTCTTTGATCACTTATGTTGAATTGAGGTACACGGCCCACGGTTCCCCGTTGATCAGTACAAGTACTGCCTGTGATCAGGTAGGATTCCTAAGAATCTCCTTGACAGGGTTTCGCAGCTGTTCTAGCTGTTCTCAAACCGGAACGTCTCAAAGAAGACAACACGAAGTGAGTGAACCAGCGAATTGAGATTCACTGATTGATGAAAAATGAATTGAAAAACAATCGTGTATTGCTTGAAGAAAGAGTTTTGCAATACGACGAAGGTTTTATGAGAAAGATCAATTTTCAATCAAAATACTTTTTGTATTAGAGAATGAGTACACATTCGACGTGCTAGCGAAAAGAAGAGATTCGCACATCGAACAGTTTTTCCAAAAGTATTTTTTCAATCAGAGATACTTTTTGAGTTTGAAAACATGAATACACATTCGACGTGCTAGAGAAAAGAAGGTTTGCACATCGAACGGTTTTTCCAAAAGTATTCGTCAATTCCATTCCTGGACCAAGGTTGATTCACGAGTGAATCTCCCCATTGTTTTTATCCAGTTGTCACAAGCTTGATCTTTTGCAAAGTCTCACATGTCACCCACCAAGAGCTTGTATGATGTTGGCTCTAGAAGGATTTCCATCTTCATTGTGAATATTTTTACATATCACTCGGATGTTCTGGCAATACCACAAGGATAATGCGTAGGACTCTTAATATATTCTTACTTTCCACATTGTGTGAAACAGCAAGTCTTCAAGAATTTAGTGTCCTAATGAGATATTGTGGATGATCTCTTGGCTCTAGACTCAATTGTGCATATTTGGTTCCTGTGCCGGAGACTAGGGAGAGGGTCTCCTTCTTCAATATCAACAATCTCTAAGAGAAATTCGATAGATAATGTCGGTTCCCTGTGAGAATGAAACAAGCCCTTTTAAGAGGAACTTGAGTAGCTTGGGAAGATTAGTGCAGTGCGTCACTGGGTCCATGACGTCTTGTCTTCAATACCAGTGTTACCTTAGTAACCACCAGTAGCATATGTATTGAACCCGGTTTCTGCCCTAAGGTTGAATTAATGGAGGGCTATTTCTTTTCACCCTTTTTCACATTCAATTCTTTTTCATTCTTCAACCCCTTCAGTGCTTACCGAGACTTCATAACTAGAACCTTGTTGGGTTTATTCCAGTACTAGCTCTGTCTCAGTCCGCACTCTTCCCATTTCTCATTTTTCTCCTTTTTTCATCATACATAAGGACTCTACACTATCTAGTGGATTGTCCCTGGGTAGATCCCTCCGGTTCTGGCGGATCGTGGGAACAAATACCTAACCTAACCATCCTTATAACTCCATACATAAAGTAAAATGGTCGGTCTTTTGGTACAGTTCATTCTTCCTTGAAACCAATTGAAAAATCATTTGGAAAAACAATCAAGGTACTTGTGATACGAGATCAAAGCATTTTGTACCTTAATAGTTTTGATCATTTAGAAATGCTCCCCCTCAACATGTGCATATGATTTAGAAATTGTTTAGCACATGGAGGCAAGAGGACTTTGAAATATTTTCTTTGATCACAATTTTCATAGAAAAAGCCATTTGATTTTCTTTGGTAAATTCCCCCCCTCAATATGTGCATAGGATATTTGAAATCATTTTATCACATAGAGGCAAGAGTTAATTTGAAACACATCCACAATCACAAGAGCCATTAAGAAACCATTTTGAAAACTCAATCAAGGTACTTTATAAATAACTTTTTAAAAAAGCTTTTGTACCTCGATAGTTATGCTCCCCCTCAATATGTGCTTCGAGATTCGAAAGCGTTTAGCACATATGAGAGAGCAGCCTGCACAATTAAATCAAAACGATCACCTTTTATCAAATTTCATTATTAAATCACAAATTCTCCCCCGATCAAAAATATCAAACCCTTTGAGATTTTGGATCCCAAGTGATTTAATTAGGTTTAGAAAACATGGGAGAAAATGTGGCCTTGTTTAAATACTCATCTGGTTTTTGGATAAATCCTCCTCCTCAACATGTGCATTGTGTATTTGAAATCGTTTGGCACATGGAGGCAGGAGTGCCTTTGAAGGACTAAAACCAATTCCATTTAAACAGATAAGAGATTTAACTCACGATCTCTACCCCGATCAAAATTTCAAACCTTTTGAGATTTGTGATCCCAATTGATTTAAATCATTTAAAACATTTTGGGGAAAGACGTGGCTTGATTTAACTTTGAAAAATGACAGATAAGGACCATTTTAAGACATTAAAGATTGTTAATATCAGGTATGATAGTTTTAAGAGATCTTTAAGTAAAATAAAACAATTTCACAATCAAACAAGAACAGAAAAAATTTCATTTTGAAAGACCTTGATTCAAAAAAAATCATACCATGACATAACATTAAATCTTTAGATCACCACAAATTTTGTACAAACGGACTTTTTGTGAAGAAATATCGTTTGAAAATATTTTATTTTAAATCACTCTCCCCCTCAATCAATGACAGAAGTCAATAATTGAGTGACTTAGGTTTTGATAACAAGAAGTCCGGTGATTTTCAAAAAAATTAGTCCAATATATTTTCAAAACAATATTTTCCATTTTCAAAACAATTTAATCAAATTATTCAAAATTGTTTAAAAATGGTATCCTACACAAAGATACACTAGATGGTTGAGAAGCTTCTGTTGTTGTTGCTGTAGGGTTTGGAAGAAAAGCCGTCTGCTGATGCAGTGAGACTTCTTCTTACGTTGCATTAAGAATGCCAACTGAGGTCCAATTAAGCTCCGTTTCTTCAATCACTTAGAAGAAAACCATCTGCTGATGCAGTGAGACCTCTTACGTTGCATATATGCCAACTCTCCATAGAAGTTCAGTTAAGCTCCGTTTCTTCATATGTCAACCCAAGATGTAGTTACCCTTTCCTTTCGGCATCCAATCATATTCATCTGTGGGATCCGGATCGGGAACATTCTTATATACCAATATACCTGCATATGTTAGTGAACACACATACAAATATATGGTGGTCGACATCACCCAAACAGCAATCGACTAATAAAAGTCAATTCAACATATCAATCAGTTCATATAAGGCATGGGAATAACGTGTTTCATCAAACTATAATCATCTAAACCTAACAATCATATCCTAAATTCCTAGTCCTTCGACATAGGCAAATATCATTTTTAATTAAGCACGTAGGATAATTAAGAAAGCCCGTTAGATGATATAGATTTGAAAACATTATCCCCCTCAATCAGTGACTCAACTTCTGAAAAGTTTATAAGCGCTGAAGTCATTGATTGAGTTTGCAAATTTCATAAAAACTCTGAATCTGATTGTTTTGAAAGCAACTCATTTTCCACCAATTTTTGAATACAACAAATATTTTTCTGAAGAATTTTTAGAAGGAAAAACATTTGTGTGGGAAGAGCAGTCCTTCGACATACTTTCCTCATTTTGTTTTAGGAAAGGTGCGCGAAATATTTGAAAATTGGTTTAGCGCAGCACTTTCCTCTTTGAAGAGCGGGTTGCTATCAGAAATAATAGCAAGCCATGGTTTTAAGCACGGGTTACAGTCTGAAATAACTGTAAACCATAATTTGAAGCCCGGGTTACAGTCTGAAATAACTGTAAGCCATTTTTGAAGCCCGGGTTACAGTCTGAAGTAACTGTAAGCCATAGTTTGTGACATGTTTAGAAAAGAATATTTACACCTCCTGCTCGAACTTCATCTATGGTCCCGTGCCATTATTGAATGACATTTCTAAGACCGTAGATGTTATCGATATCAGAAGACATGTCATGAGAAAACAATATTTTTGGAATTTTTCAAATTTTCTGATTTTTATGGGTTTTTGTTGGTTTTATATTTTTCTATTTTCTTTTGTTGGTTTTATATTTTTCTATTTTGTTTTGCAGGTTTTATAATTTTGTATTTTGTTTTAGATAAATATATACAAAGATAGAGAAGATGATATAGTAAAAGAAGATGATGATACGAGTACCGAGATAAGGATATCAAGCAGCCCCGTTGTAGAAGATAGAAGTCATCATCTCTTAAACATTCACCACCAAAGCAAATCGAGGCTCCAGAATAGAAGACAGAACATGAGCCTTTGAGAAAGAGAGACTTTGGCAGTTTCTCCCCAAACCGAAAATCCATTAGATGAGCAGATTCGAAGCTCTATTTCAAGCTTGCTTTAGCCAGGTGCACATAGAAGCACACCATTATCATAAATCCCGCTGCTCCTTTTAAGAACGATAATCTAGATTCTTTGTTCGGGGTTATATCATCAACAAGAACAGCAACGTATCATCCCACTCTTTAAATTTCTTCTCATATTTCATTACTACTGAAGTCTGAAGCAATCCTTTCCAAAAAGTGTCAAGAGAACAATTCCACCAAGTAGTTGAATTGATGAAGTCAGCCTCTTTGTATAATGCTCAAGAACTCTCCCAAATACACATCATGAGGGGAATGAAAACACCTCCCCATGTTCACATTTTTCTTCCCTGATGATCATGTATGAAGCTCAAGAACCCGAAGTACACCAATACCCAAAAGCTCTCCCGAATACACATCATGAGGGGAATGAAAACACCTTCCCATGTTCACATTTTTCTTCCCTGATGATCGTGTATGAAGCTCAAGAATCCGAAGTACACATATTCCCACCGAAAGAATAACTGATAACACCTCCCTCATGTTACACATTTATCTCCCCTGAATATGTCGCACTTGTGTACCTCTTTTATCTTCAGAAACTTTTTCTAACATCACTTCCCCCACGAAGATGAAATACTAACACTAAACGCCTTGATGAGTAAAACCTTGAGTTTCTCTGCGGTCATGACATTTGTTTTCCCGGGATATCTTCAATTACTTAGAAGAATTAAGTTCATCAAGTTTACTCGTCATGAGTCAAACCTTGAGTTTCTCTGCGGTAATAACATTTGTCTTCCCGGGGTATCTTCAATTACTTAGGAGTATTAAGTTCATCAAGTTTACTCGCGTTTAGGTGCTTATCTCCTTACCCCTTGCTGGTTTTGACACTTCAGAGTCAGCAACATAGTATAAGCCCAAATACTTGAAATCTTTATGAGAAGAACACTTGAACTCTTGTGAGAATCAACATTGCTGAAGACTCACTCCGACAATTTTTATCAACCCTTATGTAGACAATTTGAAGTGACCACTGATGAAGAAAACCCTATATACCATACTTGAAACTGAAGTCAACTTCCCCACATTTGTATCTTAAGCTTGCACCTAATGATGGAAGAACGGTGTAGAGAATTTATGCTTCAAGCAAATCTCTAAGTACTCACTACCCAAACAAAGTATGAGACATTAACACCTCTTGCGATTATCCACACCGTCATATGCGTGTGACACTGAGTAAAACAAAGTAACTCCTAATAGTGATAGTTAACCAGGTCTTCAACCATCCACCTCGACTGCTGGTAACTAGATAAACCAAGTCTTCAACTTAAAATTTTAAGCCCGAGCAAGTTATCAAATAAGAACACGCCTTTGTGAAAGTCAACTTCAATCTCAAATAAGTGATAAATGATTAACTCTGAAGTAATCAACTTGTGTCAAATGTCCAATACGTGAAATAGTCAATAACAACGTCTCGAGGAGTCACTGCTAAAGAATATGAGCAAGTCTAATTGGGGATTGAATCTGACTTATAACTCTCTCCCAATTAGTGCTCTCCCCTAAACCGACAATCTATTTGATTAATGCCCAGATTAAGAAGAAGTCTTTAGATCGTTAAATGCAACTCGTCTTTAGTCTTCTAACATGTAGCAGAAAATGTAGAACAGACTGTAGACTCGACCTTCTTCAAGATTGTGCAGTTGGGGAATAAATAGTTAACATCTTCAACTCACACCAAAAAAGCATCCCAGCAAAAAGCATCCCAATTAACTTACATCTTGCAAATCCCCTTAACTAAAATCCCTCCCAATCAAACAAGAACAGAAAGATGTTCATCAAGGAAATCAGCAATCAGGCCGCAACGAACACACAAGATGGTAACACCAAACTACCAATCACATCAAACAAGAACAGAGAGATTGTTCGGAATCATCATGTTTATGTATACGTGAAGCATTAACCGGAAGCACTTTGTCGATAAACTCATCAATCCGAGTGAAGATGTCAACCAATGGCTCTTAGAAGAGAAAAACTCCATGTGAAGATGACCCGATAAGAATAAGCTCGGTTCTTACATGAGTTTAGAGCCATATGACCATTTATATTCTCTAATATCGATCAACAATGCAAAAAAAATTCACACTTCTTCTCCCCCTCAAGAATTGCATACGGAGATGCCATTCTTGATTAAACAAGTGAACATTATCCAAATGTAGTCTATTCAAACTTCTCCCCCGCAAAATCAGCACAGGATGTCGCCATCGTCATTATAGTTGAGAAAGTGGAATCAGAAAACAATCAACAGTAGCCCGGTTCACTTGATGACTGAAGCGCATGGAAAAAGTATGAAGCATGTTGATGAGAATGGTCATTAGTGAGAAGATTTCTCTTCTTCAGAAGATAAAGCGCACTGAAGCATACACTTTTCTTTTCTTTGAGGAACGAGGCATGAACTGATGTGTTCATACGTCATAAGAAGATTTCTCTTCTTCAGAAGATAATGCGCACTGAAACGTACACATTTCTTTTCTTTAGAGGAACGAGGCTTGAACTGAAGTATTCAAACGTCATAATTTCTCTCTTTTCATCATCTCTTGGCAAAACATGTAATCAACCCATTATCATTCAGTAGGCTCTTTGTTGTGACAGCTGATGGAGAGAACCCAATATGATGAATTTGACCCTGAAGTAAACTACCCCGAACTCGTGACTTAAACTTGCACATATGTAACAAAGAGCGGTGCCGATTTCCATTAGCATCTCTAAGTACTCTCTATGTACTCTATACTCTTCACCCAACCAACCATCAAGTATAAGACGTACATTACCTCTTGAAAATCCACAATTGAATGTGACACTGAGCACTACAACGTAACTCCTTAAAGTGATAGTTATTTTTGTGGCAAACAGAGCCCAATTCCCCCACGTGGTAAAAGGAAAAAACTCCAAAAAATAACTAGATTTCCAAGTCTTCGTTTTTGGAAAAAGCTCGAACAAGGATCTCGAAGAATCTTCATCCAACCCTCCCCGATACCTTCAGATACTAAGTACACTCGCCCGTGATAATTCACTTCAACTTCAAATAAATAATAGTGAATTAACTCCGTTGTCACATCTTCTGGTTAAAAGCTCAATTCTAGCCTCCTTTGACGTTTGAAGTGAACTCTGATAATGGTTTTCATCCCGACCATGGTTAGAAGCACATAACCCCGTAAAACCATGTAATAACCAAACTGCCATGACGAAAATCCAAACACACACCCAATTCATGAAGTACACCCTTTTATCCCTTCTTTGAAGCAGAAACCGTAGCACCAGCATCAAGTAAGATCCAGAATTACACTTTCTCTTCTCCAAGATGGTTCCATCATTACGGGATTTTACAATTCTATGGTTTAAACCGAGAAATAGTTTCTTTCACGGGATTTTACAAAACCAAGAATAAACCGTAAGATAGATCCGGAAATGCACTTTACTAATACCAGGATGTTTCCATTGTCACGGGATTTTACAAGTCTATGATTTAAACCGAGAAACAGGTTCTTTCGCGGGATTTTACAAAATCAAGACAAAACCGTAAACAATGTCAGCTTGAATGTGTTATGACGACTTTGGTTTCAGTGAATATCTGTTTTAGGGGAATATGCAGCGGTTCATCAGCGGTTCATTATCCAACATCAGCAAAATCATCAATCATCCAATCAACACTTTGATAAACACATCATTCACGCATTCTGTCGGCTATTGTAGTGACCATATGGAGAAGTAAACCCGATATGCTAAACTTGATCATGAAGTAAATTCCCCAGATTTGTTACTTAAACATGTACTGATCCTTGTGAAGAAGAAACGGTGTACCCGATGTACAAAACCTCTTGACATTCTCAACTGAGTGAGACACCGAAGTGATAGCTACGTTGTAGGTTAAGTGAGAAAGAATCACAAACGCAACTAAATAGCCAAGTCTTTATCACCCTCTATAAATGCCCAAACAAGTCATCTTCGTGAAATGGTAGAAAGAAAGAAGATGAAATAAGTAGACACGCCCGGAAAATCTCACTTCACAGTCAAATAAGAAATACCGTCCAAACAACCCCGTAGTCAACATTTTTTCAATGCACCCTTCAAGCCGTGACATAATGTTCTAAGTGAAACTGTATAAACCAAAGTATCAAGCCTCATTATCCAGCAAATCTCATCAAACAATCCAATATTGAGTAGCCCATATTACCATTATCCAAGATCAAAACTTATATTACTCAAGCTCGGTCCAGATAACTTAAGGATATTTAGCCCATGAGACACATTAATCCCCCTAGTCAAACTCTTTAGATCCTTTTCATAGCAAACAAGCAAATTCGCTCCGGCTCATTGATGAGTGTCTAAATACTCATCATTTTTGTACAATATAAACTGCAAAATCATCTGAAAACACTCAGAAACACATCAAAATGATCAAAATATCACAAATCAGTGTTTTATGTGTTTTAAATGCAAAAATATCAAAATCAGATGAAAAACGTATCAAATTTGCAAAATTGCAGTTTTAGTCCCCCAAGTTTCTAAAATTGTCAAAAATAGTCCCTGAGTCAAAATTTCAAAAGAAAAGTCACCAAAGGTCCTTTTTAAATCATAACTTGTCAAATTTAGTCCTTTGGTGAAAAATATAAAAAGTTTGAGAAAATTACAAAAATGGTCCTTCAAGTTTCAAATTTGGCAGAAATGGCCCCTGGAAAATTGGATAATGACAAATTTGGTCCCTGTACTTTTTATGATTGTCATTTTCAGCCCTTGTATCAACTTTGAAGTATTGGCAGATTTGGTCCTTGCAATTTTCAGAAAACACAAAAGGTCCCTATGTATTAAAACTAAGTCTTATATCATTTTGGACCCTTGACACCTATGACCCCCTGCCACATCCCCATATGACCCCCTGTTTTGACCCTTTCCCTTTTAATAATCCATCCCAGTCAACTGCTTGGTCAAAAACAAACACCCCAACTTGGCGCCCTTTTTCTTCCCTCTCCAACTGCTTCCCCTGTTCACTCCTCACACCTCAACCCCCCTCCTCACCATTCACATTCCCTTGTCCCCCCACCTCATCACAAATCCAAGAATCATTAATTACACCTCCTACTCCCTTACTCAACCCCTACACCTGTTAAAATACTTTTTGGCGCCAAATTGATCAAACGGCCAAAAACCACTTGACTCATCCAATGGCTACAAATGAAAGTGGGAAATGATCAGAAAGTCAAGTGGAAGCTGTTTGGATATAAAAGAAAGAAGAAAGGAGAGAAGAAAGTAGTAGTTAGTAGTTTAGAGTTTTTTTTCTTAATGTCGTTTTTTTATTTATGTATTAGCTTAGCTTAAAATTATGTAATTTCTTGTTTTTATGTTTCAAACTCAAGTTAAGTTAGCTTTGTAATCTGTTTTAAGAATAAATTTCAAGGTTTGGTTAAAGTTTCATATTTCATGCTTACTGTTACAAATTTCAGTTTCAAAATTCTTATGTACAAGTGTTAGTGGCTTATTTTCAAGCTCGTATAAGCTTATTTAAGCTTCTTGTAGCTTTTTATAAGTTTGTGTTTAAGTTTATAGCAACATTGAAACAAAGTCAAGAAAAGTCAATCCGGGTCAAAAGATGGAAAGTCAAACATAATCTTGGTTAAAGTCTGATTTGAATAAGTATTTGAGATTAGTTTAAGCTTATTTTGTGCATTACATTTGAGTTTTGAGCAAGTTTCCTTTAAATTTCAGTTTCAAAAATGATTTTGAGTTATAAAGGGGTGTTTGGTTTAAGCTTATTTAAGGGTCAAAAACTGTTTTCACCCACTTTGACTCTCAAAGTCAAAGTGGTTTAAGGTTTAAACAAGTTTTTCAAGTCTAGTTGAGCTTAAGTTTAGCAAGGTTGCAAAGTTTGGTTTATAAAAAAGCCAATATTTCTGTTTCTGTCCACTGTCCAAAACAGCAGCTGCATAGCTGTTTGAACAGCTTTTTCCAAGCTTATTTGGCATCAAAAACTTTTCCAAACTGCTTTTCTTATATCTCCACATACCCATCTCAACATTTGTCCACTTATTTTGCTCTTGGAATCACTTTATTTAGCTTAAAATTGCTCTCAAAAGCTGTCCTAAACCCACAGCAACTGCTACAGTAACAGTAGCAGTTGGCACTTTTTTTGTTTTAGCTTATTAGTTGTGCTCCTCTTAGCTTATTTTAGGTATCCCTTGTGCTTATTAGTTCCATAGATTAGGTTTAGATAGTTTCCAACTTATTTAGTGCTTATTGTAGTTCTTAGAATAGCTTAACAGTTCCTAGTTTCCTTTTGTACTCAATTTTTTTAGCTTAAGACTTCCCATATATCCCAACTGCTTTTCCCCATTTCTAGATTGCTTTTCAGTCTTTCATAGCTTATTTAGCATAGTGTATATTTATCTAGTGCTCATTTCCATTTCCAAGTGCTTATTCAAGGTTCATTTTGCTTAAAAAACTGAAAAGGGTGTTTGTTTCCTGCTTCTGTCACCACTGTTATGAATAAGCAGTTGTAAAACTGCTTATTCCAAGTTGTTATAAAAAAGTTCTTCACAAAAAGTTCTTATTTTGGTGTTATAAAAAAGTTGCAAAAAGAAAATTTGAAAAAAAAAATAGTTTGAAAAAAGGTGCAGGGGTGGGATTCGACCCCCTGACCTCTTGCTCACGCTCCCAACACAACACACTCAAACCAACTGCCCTAGGGTCTTTGATCAGTCATAGCTTGCACTTTCTTTTATTTAAGTACACAAAATAGTCTTTAGCCTTAGTAGCTTATTTAGCTTATTATTAGCTTATTTCCAAAAGTAGTACCCAACTTTTTTATTTTTCTTAAAATCAGTTTTACTTAAAGTATTTTCTGAGAAATTTTCAGATTTTTCCAAAATCATTTAGTATTTTTAATAATTAAATTAGATTAAAATAGTATTTAAATCATAATAAAAAATATAAAAGTCAAAAAAATGTAAATCTTTTTTCTAAAATTTTCTTTTGTCAAATAGTAAGTAATAAAATTAGTTTTACACTCGTAGGCCTTTTATTTCATAAAATTTACGTTTTATCTTGCGCTCCAGCGCCATTTTCGTAAATAACGCTCGTTTTAGTTTTTAGTAACGTTTTTAGATAATTTAAGTTTACGTTTTAGTTAATATAGTTTATTTAAGTTATTTTATTTTATAAAATCATATAAACATCACTTTAAAAATAGTGATAGCGTTTATTTAATATCTTTTATCTTTTTAATTTTCTTAATTTGCATTTAAGTCGCTTTTATTTATAAACTTTTTCAGTAGTGTAATATTCAATTCCAAATCCTTTCGGATCATTATCCTTAGTGATCCTTCTATCGTCTGAATCAGTGTTTAACACACCATTGAGTCTCCGTGGGACATAACGACCCGGGAATCCCCTGTATTCTCTGATCTTCATTGCTTCTGTGCTTAAGCTGTTTTAAGTCTGTAAAGACTTGACGGTTTTGCGCAGATCAGGTACCTTTATAATCCAAGGGTCTCGATCGGAGGAGAGTCTCATTTGGAGAAGGGTCTCGTTCAGAGGAGAGTCTCGCTCGGAGTTTTTCAATCAGAGTTTTATTTGGCTAGCACAAAAAACGCGAGGGTTTCGATCGAAGTTTTGTTCACTAGCATTTGCAGCTTTGAGTATTTATGAGTTCATGCTTATGCCCTCTTGGGATGGTATCGAGGTAAGGGATAAACCACATGATCAAGACACACATATTTTACCATTGTTGATCGAACCACACCACCTGCTCCAGAGGGAACAACTATTCTTGAGCCTACCAAAAAGGAGATCATTGTCACCCAGGCTGACCCTGGGGTGGTTGCAAAGGCTAAGAACACGGCTAAGCGAAAAGCCTCTACTCAACCGGAGGTATCTACCAATGCAACCAAAAAAAAATGGGGAGGGTGGACAAGAAGAACTCCAGGGTAGGGTTGAGTTAACAAATGTTGAAGATGACAACCATAGTGCAGAAGAAGCACTCACCCGTAGAATATCATAGCAACCACTCAAGATCATGGTACCAATATCGATGCCCAGCTTCATGGTGTTCAGAAGAATTTTCATCAGCATGGCACTAATGAAGACATGCATCATCCTGATATTGTTTTAGGTGAGAATTTTGATGTTGTTGGGTCAGATAAAGACGAGCTCCCCGACAAAGATGATAATGAAAACGTTGTGTTTTATTCTCGTGCCGAAGTCTGGGATACAGCTGGAGACACAATTCACAAGGAACCTCTTTCCCTTGCTCCTGGTCCCTAATACCTGCCATATCCTTATGATGAAGGTTTAAACAACAATCATCCCCAATATATAAGGGTAGAGTCGGATAAAGCTCATGTTGTAAGCATCAAGCTTTTGAATAAGGAACTCTTCGAGTCCTTACACGGGCAGACACAAAGAGGAAACAACTCTCCGATTGGGAGTTTGATGTTCCAGTTTGTAATAAGTAGTGCTATGAAATAAGTAACTAGTTTAGTTTCTGCTTCTTTCATTTTTTTAGTTTCATTCAGAGATGTAAAACTTTATGATTTTGTGATAGTGGTATCCCACCTGAGCAGTGGATCTTTATGCAAATATTTGTCATGTTATCTTGGTATTTACATGTTTTTGGATGCCTTGGTGTTTCATATGTTCAGTGTTTACTACATTACGAATAGCACCAGGACCTGCCTCGGCAGGGTTTCCCGGAGTAACATCTGTTAGCCACTCATAGATTTTAACAATTATAGCTACACAACATTAATATTAGAATTGTGTTGTTGATATTGTCGATGTGTTCCCACACTTAGATAAATACACAACGCATATTTCGATCAACACACGTTTGTCGATGGAGCGTCTGCAGATGGAGCAGCTGCAGGTGCAGCAGCTGCGGGTGCAGCGGCTGCGGGTGCAGCAGCTGCGGGTGCAGCGGCTGCGGGTGCAGTGGCTGCCGATGCAGCAGCTGCGGATGCAGTGGCTGCAGATGCAAAACAATATTAGAATTGTGTTGTTTATGTGTTCCATCACTTAGATGAATACACAACACATAATGCAACACGTTTGTCAATGGAGCAGTTGCAGGTGGAGCAGCTGCGGGTGCAGCAGCTGCGGGTGCAGCAGCTGCCGATGCAGTGGCTGCGGATGCAAAACAATATTAGAATTGTGTTGTTTATGTGTTCCATCACTTAGATGAATACACAACACATAATGTAACACGTTTGTCAATGGAGCAGTTGCAGGTGCAACATCTGCAGATGTAGCAGCTCCTGACAGAGTGTCTAGTTCGGTATAATGCATTCACCCTTATATGTTGTGGGTTAAGTGTACCGACATACTCATTCCCATGTTTAGATGTAACACTTTTATATTTTAACATAACGTCTGCTTATATGCAGCGCATACCAATGTAGCACCTTATAACGATGCTTTTAATATATGCAGCACTTGGATATCCTCGTGCTACCTTCTTCATCCAATGTACTCACTTATTGGAGAGTAATTATTAGAGCTAAGTAGAGGTTGCTCAACCAAAGGTTGTACCATCACTCCGCAGGAGACATTGTTCCTCTACTCCGGAGGAGACTATGAGCCAACTTGGCATGCTGCTCAACCAAAGATCACACCCTCACTCTAGAGGATGCATTGTTCTTATACTCCGGATGAGGTTATGAGCTTGGTAGATAGGTTGCTTACCCAAAGATCATATCATCACTCCGAAGGAGACATTGTTCCTCTACTCCGGAGGAGACTATGAGCTAACCTGACATGCCGCTCAACCAATGATCATACCAAGACTCCAAAGGAGATATTGTCCTTCTACTCTGGAGGAGATCAAGAGCTAACCAGGTAGGTCGCTCAACCAAAGATTATATCATCACTCCGGAGGAGACATTGTTCTTCTACTCCGGAGGGGACCATGAGCTGACCAGATAGGTTGCTCAACTAGAGATTATACCATCACTCCGGGGGAGACATTGTTCCTCTACTCCGGAGGAGACCATGAGCTGACCAGATAGGTCGCTCAACCAAAGATTATGCTATCACTCCAAAAGAGACATTGTTCCTTTACTCCAAAGGAGACCATGAGCTGACCAGATATGTCACCCAACTAAAGTTTATGGCATTACTACGGGGGAGACATTGTTCCTCTACTTCGGAGGATACTATGAGCTAACCAACTTGGTTACTCAACCAAATTTTATAACATCACTCCGAAGGAGACATTGTTCCTCTACTTCGGAGGAGACCATGAGCTAAACGGATAGGTTGCTCAACCGAAGATTGCATCATTACTCCGGAGGAGACATTGTTCCTCTACTCCATAGGAGGTTATGAGCAAGTTACTAACTGTTACATTCATTATTTTACCATCACTTCGTAGGGGTTGTTTCACCACTTTGGAGGAGGCTACGGGCTAGTTGAAGTTTTAGCCATATCGAAGATTGTACCATCAGATGTCAATCCCCTATGTAGATCATCACAAGCTCATAAACTAAGTCAAGATGGTTCATCCTTAAGATGTTCAGGAGGCGTCCCTCTACGGGCACCGCCTGCTTGTGATGTATCATGGACATATGTCCTTTGAGTTGCTTAACTTGCCAACTCAGGAATGTAGTTATAGTGTGTGTACATTCTGCTACCGATGTAGCTAGTCATCTGGTAGCCTATACGTGCGAAAGGAAGGGTGGGTGTTCCCGGCCTTCTGCTGCGGAGTCAATTAGCAAAGGTTGCTCAGCCTAACCACCGATGGTATACGTTCACCATGGGGAACACATTAGTAGGAGTTACCCTTTTACATTCGGAGGTAGCGAGCCATCCGATGTTATTTGATTGTTTCTTGATAACAAGTCCAATCACATAACCTAGACAAATGTTGTTTTAGCTACTCTGCTTCCTCCCATTATTTATGACATGAAGGCAATAGTCTTTAGCTGGGGCATAGTTGGAGATCCCAACCTAGAAAAGAAGCGAATAGCCTCTATCTCCTCTTCTAGGAGGTTCTGATGCCTTTGGCTATAGTAGGACTACTCCGACGAGGAAGCATGTAGTTCTCATTCATTATGCCCAAAGGATGAGTCTGGTCATATTAATCCTGATGAGCGCACAACCGAGCATGCTCAAGAGATTAGAGCTATTATTCGTGACTCAAAACTACACCTGGGGGAAAGTTACAGAGCTCAGGATCGGAGTTTTTAGGGAGTAAGGAAATATAACTCCTCCGGATTCGATACATGCAGTAAGACATTAGCTTAAAGTTAAGGTTCTAACATTCAGGTGCTAATGCTCTATAGGCAGTTATGAGCTCTCTCCCAGAGGTGAGATAAGACATTCACCTATCAATGACCAAAGGATGTATCGAAGAGACGCTGGCTCAGAGGCCCATCGCGTCAAGGTATTGAGTGCATACTTTCATACCTTTGCATACCAGCTCTTTACTGATCATACCCCTAAAGTTAGGTATACGACCACCCATATGTAAATCATTTTCAAAAGAACATTTATGTTTAGACTTTAGCTTGCGATGCAATCTCATGGTATACTTTTAAAGTTTAATTCAAGCCAACTGACTAGTAAGGAAGAGATACTCCTAACCACCAAATGACCTCATCTTGCCAATTTGGGCAAACCATAAATGCTACTAGAAAGCCCTACACAGTGCTCCTTCATTCACGACATGTGTTTTAGGTAAGAGGCCCAAGTATACACTACGAATATGATAATGTGCATTATTTACAAAAGGCTAAGCCAAGATTAGCAGTTGCACTACCAACATATCTACTAATGTGCTTTTTAACTTCACATGGTAGTTTGGGAATGCCTAAAAACAAAGGGTTCAAGCACTTACAAGTATCTGCAACTAATATGTGAGGTTACCAAGTGGGTACCAGACGAATGGCGCTTCACATGGACTTGATCCATCGGAGGAGTATCCTCTTATCTCCACCTATGGACTTTCCTGACACTCCTCCTGTCCAGCACCTCCTGATCCTCCGCATAAGAGTATGCGGGGAATTTTTTTCTCTTTACCCCTATTGTCAAGTCCCTTGATCACGGTCCTTAACACCTCAATGTTTTGCTTCACAAGTGCCGGAGAAGGTCCTTCATGAATTGGCCCAGCGGGAGTAGGGAGTCTTCCCGGAGGAGTCCTCCCAGTCCCTTGTATCCCGGCGTTCAAGTTATCCCTTCCTCCGGATGAGAATCCCTAATACAACCGTCCATTGCTTAGAACTTAGTAGATTGGTATAAGGGTCCCACGGATGGCGCCAATGTTTGAGCAAATTTCCGTAAGTGCTCTTCAGCCCTGATCCTTAGGAGGTCCTGTAGTTGCTCCTGCAGAGGTCTTGCAGTTACTCCTTCGTCTCTAGGCTGAAATAAGAAAGAACACCGTTAGCTCGCCCCGGGTTTTTAATCCGAGACCAAGCTCCGGTGTGAGAGTAAGTGTATGCTTGGCATAAGTTCTAGTGAGAGAAACTAGATAGAGATAGTAAGAGAGGTAAGTGAGGAGTAAAGTGTCTAGCGAAGTCTGTGAACCTCCATTCCACTAAGGTGGATGGCTCTATTTATACTACCTGGAGTGTGCTCCACGACACACATACTGTGGGGACTGGTTTGTCACTTATGTGCAGCATGTAAGTTGCTGATGAGCACCAGACATGGTCCTCGGGGTCCAAGTTGTCGTTATGCCACAAGTACTAATTGTAGACCAGATCCTCTGTGCTTATTCGTACATCATTGTACTTGTATGTCAGTTGCTAGTGTACTAGCTCCGATGTAGGCATTGCTCCGTCATTATGTCTCCTTTGCAGACACTGCTTCATCAATATACTTCCTGAGCAGACACTGCTTCATCACTATGCTTCCTGAGTAGGCACTGCTTCATCAATATACTTCCTGAGCAGGCACTGCTTCATCAATATGCTTCCTGAGCAGGCACTGCTTCATCAATATATTTCCTGAGCAGGCACTGCTTCATCATTATACTTCCCGAGCAGGCACTGCTCCGAGCAGGCGTTGTTCCGAGTAGGCGCTGCTCCGAGCAGGCACTGCTCCGTCACTATGCCTCCTGAGTAGGCACTACTCATGCATTATTATGTTAGGAATATTAAGGACTAATTGTGATTATCTCCTCCAAAGTATCCAGAGGAGACCATACCTCATCAGTTCCCCAGTCTAGTATCAATGTATTGTCAAAGAGTTGGTGCTAGACTCAAAAGAAAAAGTTTGTCTAGTCCGGAGGCTAAAATTGCCAAAGAGTTGGTACTCTCGAGAATTTTTTCTATCTGTTCAAATGTCTCGATCAGGGTTGAAGGATAGCCATGAAAATATTCCAAAGTAGCCATAGCACAAACATGAAGTACCAGATGTTTCAACTCACTGCGAGAGTAAAGTTGGGTCGGGAACGTAACTGGGTCACCATACCAGTTTGTAATAATCAGCTCCTCAACTCCATTGTCAGCCAAAAACAAGAGCCACCCATGAATGTGTTCATAATGAAAGTTGTCTATTCCAATAATTGATCTTGGCTCTACAGCAAAGACAAACTTTCTTATTGGACCCATAAGCCGATTTAAGAATCTAGTAACAAGCCTACCATCAAACTCGTATGTTAAATAATAAAAGAAATCCTCATCAAGTATGACATCGGTGAGCAAAGTCCACTTAGACCTCCAGTTTCTCGCTAAACTAGAGGTTCTCACCGCTTCTAACAAAGGCAACCGATTCAAAATGTTAGTGATCACTTCATCTGGCATGTTGGTAAAACGATCGATCGACATGGTTTTGTTGGAAGTTGGGTTGGTCTTTTGAGTTCTGGAAATGAGGATTTATATTCTTGATTTCGATTTGCAGTTTATCTTTTCTGGATAATGTGGTTTTATGTGATTGGCAAAGTTGTTTGTTGGGTGGGTGTATTTGTTCCCGCGAAATTAAATGCAGCGTATCAGGGAAGAAACGGCTAATATCCATACTCACAATTGGTCCCTGGGTTGAAGCTTGGGTCAAAAAAGTGAATGGTCTATAATACCCTCGGTTTGACTGTCCGAAATCTGGTCAAGGGACGAATCTGGCATTTAATGGGTACTGTTTGGACCGGTAGCGATGAAAAGTGCGTGGTTCGTCCCATCGCGATCCTCCGATACAAGTTTAGGGACCAACGGTGTATTTTAGTCTAAGGTAAATATAGTTGAATATTGAGTTATCTAACAAATTTTTTTTTTTTACAAAATTTGATTATACAAAATTCTAATGGATATAATGAATAATGAAAAACTCGTGCATAAATATATAATTATATGTAATTACCTTTAAGGACATAATATTTAGCATTGATACAAAATAATTTTTTTTATCAAAACCTTGTGCGTGCACAGGTATTATAACTAGTACTACACTACACTAATTACATTATAATGTACATTAATGACACATTAACTTTTAGTATTAAAATAGATGTTACAAACTTACAATATTACAAATTTAAAGTTCTAAAATTTATTATATACATTCAATTTTTACTAAGTTCAAATGAATATAATTATGAAAATCTATATTTGTATTAATATATTTTATGGAAATTTAGACACACATTTATTTTTTAGAACTATCAAACCTGTAAACCGTCATATACCGACTATCATTACATATCGTTAAAAGATAAAGATATGACAAAAACTGCATATTTGGTATCCCGCTGCTTAGCGCGAGTACCATACTAGTATATCTTGATGTCTCGTTTAAATACCCAAACTGAAATTTTTTACATTTTTGTTACAAATAATAATGTCTCAATCATTGTCTTAAAATTTTAAAAAATACAATAATTGATGTTAATTGTACAGACTGATAGCGCCTAGTAGCCAAGCATTAATATTTTCGTAACTGATACGCTAGAAGATTAAAAGTGTTTTTTGTTTTTCATCGGGTTTTTATTACCCTATGAACCTTGACTTTGAATTTGAATGTTATTTATTAATTAAAACCAACTACAAGGGTTTTCGTGCGATGCGACTGATTTTGTAATTTAATTTTTTCGACGAATAATTTATTTCATTTGTCTATTTTTCGACAAAAGTTTTAGCGATTAGTTTATTTATTTAAAGATTATAAACAATGTCAAAAGTTTGATGGAGTTTTGATTAGTTTGTCTTATTTTTATTTGAATCTTTTTTGTGTTTAATAACTTCTTTGATTTGTACAATTGGTTCTTTTAATTGTAATTTCATTGAGGGTATGTATTTATTTAATGGCATTTAATAAACAACTAGGCGAATACCCGCGTCTGGCGGCAACGGTTCTTAGTGATAGACAATTAACGATATGTGATATTGTGGCAAGTGTTTCGTTTAACATTCAAAATATAACGTGAAAAGTTGAAAATGTAATTACAACAATAAAGTAATGCTCATAACCAAAAGTTAATGATTTAAAATTACTGTATAAACAAAAAAATAATAGTAATACTTATGACTTATGAGCGTACTTGTCGATAATATGATTGATAGCAATGTTTTTAAACTCGGGTTGACTCGGCCGGTTGAACCGAGAACCTGCTCGGACACCGGGCCGGATAGGACCGGGTTTTTGCTTGTTTGAGAATCGGATTGAATCGCCGGTTTTTTGTTGACCCGATTTGATAAACCCGACCAAGTCATATTTTTTATTAAAAAGTTTAACAATATGATTTTTTTTATTTTTTATTAAAAAATTTAACAATATGATATTTTCTTCCATACATAATTTTCAAGTTACCATACATAATTTTTCATGTTACCAAAAATAATTTTCCACATTTTTCACTTTTTCACATTTTGACTTTTTGACCATTTTTCTATTTTATGTAACTAGACGAGTACCCGCGCCTAGCGGCAGCGATGTCTAGTTTTCTGCAAAGTTCCGATGACCCATAAGTTTCTTTCAACAAACTGTATTTGTAGCATTAGAGAATCGTTTTCGAATAACTACAATTCTGATGCGTGGTTGCATAGCAGCATAAATATATAGTTTTTAAAAAATTATGTGGAGTCGATCTAAGTGTGTGAGTATATTTTCTAATAGGATTGTTTTAAGTTATTAAGATTTTTAGTAATAATAGATTCAAGCATTACAAAAAGCAACGGTATTATGTAGTTGGCAATATTATATTGTAGTTTAGAGGTATAGCCAACATGTGTGACCGCTTTTTCTTGTTTTATCAGTAATTTAGGCAGTGATAACTATTTTTTTTGCATGTGTAACGTTTATTATTTGGTGTGTGGCTTTTAAAATTGTAACTTTGCAAATTGGATATCACCATATAAGATTATTTTGTACTATCAATTTGTATAGATATTTATGCATTGTTCAAAGCTATTTGTTTGAGGTACAAATAATTATCGCTAAAGATAACAATACTATTTATTTTTTGTGATTTTAATAAACTTACATAACATTATTGATACACTGGACAAAGGGCTATACAATATATATTAACTTTTAAACGACGATTCATATATGCTAGTCCCTTAAATGGTACAAGAGCAACATTTTTTAAAATAACATTATACAAATGACAAATTACATGTGTCAAAGCAAAATAAACCAAAAACTACAATTACTTGGTCTCTCCTTTCAAAAAAATTGTCACGGGTTCCACAACTACTTCATCATTTCTCATATAATTTTGTCAAATTTGAAACCCGATTTCACCAGGGTGGTTCAACTGGTTGAACCGTTCCGATAAAAAAACAGGTCGATTTAAATCGAGTCAAACCGATAGGTTGGGTCGAAAAAATGTCAAATTAAACCGGGTCAGCCCGCCGGGTTTGAAGCGTCCCGGGTCAACCTGGTATCGGTTTCAACAGGTCAACCCGGTATCGGTTTCAACGGGTCAACCCGGTATCGGTTTCAATTGGTTGTTTTTAATTTGGTAGATGTGCTTTTAATTGTGTGTACAATGTGAATAAATTATTGTAATTTTAAGTAATGTGGTGTTTTAATAAGAGTATTAATTATATTATTTATTTCTCTCTCCATTGACCATGTTTTCAACATTCAACTTTCAACATTTTTCACTTTTTCCACTTTGACCATTTTTCCATTTTATATAGTATAGATATTTTTTGTGATTTTAATAAACTTACATAACATTATTGATACACTGGACAAAGGGCTATACAATATATATTAACTTTTAAACGACGATTCATATATGCTAGTCCCTTAAATGGTACAAGAGCAACATTTTTTAAAATAACATTATACAAATGACAAATTACATGTGTCAAAGCAAAATAAACCAAAAACTACAATTACTTGGTCTCTCCTTTCAAAAAATTTGTCACGGGTTCCACAACTACTTCATCATTTCTCATATAATTTTGTCAAATTTGAAACCCGATTTCACCCGGGTGGTTCAACTGGTTGAACCGTTCCGATAAAAAAACAGGTCGATTTAAACCGAGTCAAACCGATAGGTTGGGTCGAAAAAATGTCAAATTAAACCGGGTCAGCCCGCCGGGTTTGAAGCGTCCCGGGTCAACCCGGTATCGGTTTCAACGGGTCAACCCGGTATCGGTTTCAATTGGTTATTTTTAATTTGGTAGATGTGCTTTTAATTGGGTGTACAATGTGAATAAATTATTGTACTTTTAAGTAATGGGGTGTTTTAATAAGAGTATTAATTATATTATTTATTTCTCTCTCCATTGACCATGTTTTCAACATTCAACTTTCAACATTTTTCACTTTTTCCACTTTGACTATTTTTCCATTTTATATAGTATAGATATAGATTAAGATTAAGATTAAGATATGTGTAAGGAAAAAAATTGAATCTAACATTTATACTTTTAGTTTCATTAATTGCATTGTTTAAATTTAAGTTTTAACTATTAATTGTGTTTGATTTAGTTATGCTCAGGGCGGAGTTAGAATATTTTGCTCGAGGGGGCACATTTTAAATTATTTTAGAAACTACACTATAAATTGGTTCGTAAGAGGGGTAAATTACAAAAAAAAGTCAAATATTTTCAAAAACTACACTACAATTTTTCTCGTTAGAGGGCACGTGACCCTCGTGGCCACCTTATCTCCGCCCATAGTTGTGCTTGATGCTTAATTATTTGTATTGCCGAATTTTTAAGTTTTTACTATCTTAACGCATTTAATGAAAAAAAAAAAAAAAAAAAAAAAAAAAAAAAAAAAAAAAAAAAAAAAACCTTATTTATTATAAAATTGTAAGATTTGATTTGAGTTTGTCTTTCTTTGACCAAACAGTCAAACACCCGCTTATATGATAACTCAAAAACAGTACGAGAAGGAAAATATATATCTTTATCTTTATCTTTACTATATATAAAGCATTAAAGACTTTTATTTTTAGAAGTATTAAAAATTTTAAGCTTACGCACTTGCTATTATTAGTAAATTTTGAAATTAAAACTTAAAAAACAAACTAATTGCACATTAAATTTGATGTATGTTACAATAATAAAATGTAACTAATATAATGAATTTAATATATTTATAGTTAAAATTAATAACTTTTTAAATTTGCATATATAATATGGCATATTAATTTTTCAGTCTCAGAACACAAAGACACAATTTCTATAAATTATCATCTTTTATTTTTAGAAATTGTTAAACAATATTCGGGAAAAAAATGTAAAATTAGAAAATCAACACAATTCGCCTCTGAATCACTGCTTTGCGCGGGTCTCATGCTAGTGTGTGTGTGTGTGTGTGTATATATATATATATATATACACACACACACACACGTACTACAAAAAAACTAGTTGAATTCTCCACATTTTAAAGGCCAAATGGCCACGATTAAAAATGTGTAAAGTTATTGAATCCACACCTTTTAATGTGTGGTAATAATGGGTGTGACAAAATTTTCTACACATGTAAGTGTGGAGATATTATCCAAATTTATATGGTTAAAAGTGTAGAAAAATATTTTTGAATGTCTACACTTAAAAGTGTGGCAAAATTGAAAAAAATGTATATAATAAAAAGTATGAAAACATTTGCTACAAATATAAGTGTAGCTTTATTGTAATTGTACACACTTATATATGTGGATTATTTTTTAAAATATTTGTGACACCAATTAATGTAGCAAAATTATATATATATATATATATAGTGTAGAGTTATTGTGAGAACCAAATAAATTGCGAGAACTGCGAGAACCACCTTTGTACTCCTAATTATGCATAGTGTATATCATGTCAATGCAAGATGGCATTTATGTAAATATCTGTAACTTATTTTAGAAGAAAAAATTAAATTAGGGGCAAAGTGGTAATTTCATTCCTCCTTAAAAATAGCATACTATCCTTATTTTTTTCAGAAATCTGCAATTCTACCATTACACCTACAAACCGCCGACCTCTCTACCTTCTCTCTCATCTTCTTCCTAACCAAAACCCAAATTGATCCATCCATTATCACCTTCTAAAAAAATGATGAAGGTTTTGAGACCGCCTCCTTCCCAACAATGAATTTGTAAAACCCTAAAATCTCAAACGCGTGAAATGACAATTTTGCCCTCAAACTTAAAATTATACAAACTCGGAAAACACGTCAACATCGTTTAACAAGTTATATCATTAATAATATTCATCCATTATGAAAGTAATTAACTTATGATATAAATTAAAAGAACATGAATGATTAAACTCTAAGTAACAAATACACATATCAAAGTGTACACAATTAACTTGGACTACTATCAAGACTACATACATGATAATGTGATAAGATGGGAAAGTCATAAACTTGGTCTCCCCCCCCCCCCCCCTTGATGGCCGGCCTCATAGGCTCCTCCATTTACTCTCATAATCAATTTTTTTAAAATCTCATTTATCACTTCCTTTCTCATTTCAAAATACACACAAGAAACCCTAAGTTTCTCTCATCCTCTATAGTGGCGGCACCCATATTATTCTCATCATTCCCATCCGAAATTCATACAAACAAAGGTTCCTAGGAGGCTCGTGATCGTGTGTGATCGATAGGTGGACGTGGTGATCGTGTTTGGTTTCAAAAACAAGCTTGGTCGTGGGTTTGTAATTGTGGTCGTGGGTTTTGTTAGAGCCAAGGAGGCTTGGTTTTGATCATGGTGGTTTGATTCTTGTTCCTTTGTCACGTACACGCTACTAGGGTAACGTATCATCATCTCACGTCTCTTCCTCTTTGTTTCTTGTTTAATTCGTGGCCATGGATATATTTCTAGGGCTTGTTATTCGAATAATGGAACACATAAAATCATGATTTCGTTTGTCACATAAAATGATGAAATGGATTACATAAAAACCTTGATTCTTAATCTCTATAAATCGTATGATATATGGTATGAAATATGAATACAAAACTGATTTTTTGGGTTCTCAATATGTCGACACATATATGTTTTGTTTAAGGATTCAATGAGCTTTTGAAACTATACGAATACGTATGTGATAAATGGAATCAATAACGAATGATTTACGGGCTTGTTTTGATATGAATATGGGGCGTACAATATGGTTATTTGGAAGGGAGTCTCGACCTAAAATGATATCACATAAGGAGTCTTATAATCTTGTAATAATCGAGCTAAAATGGTTTAGAACGGATCCGATAACCATAACCTAAAACTAGGGTTTGTATTACATGATTTAATAAAGTTAAAGGGTTGTTTTGTAAATTATGAAACTTGATGGATTAACTTGTTAATATAGTAACTAAATGGATTTAATGAGTAAAATGAGTAAACTTGCTATATTTACACTTTTAACCTTATACTTTACATTATTGACATTTTAAACCCTAAACTTTTGTAACTTGTCATAAATGATCCTTAAATCATAATAACACTCATTTTCATTATTTAACTTTAGATAAGTTACTAAATATGGAAACCTGCTAATTATGGAAAGTTACTAAATATGGAAACCTGCTAATTATGGAAAGTTACTAAATATGGAAACCTGCTAATTATGGAAAGTTACTAAATATGGAAACCTGCTAATTATGGAAAGTTGCTAAATATGGAAAGCTGCCTAAAATAGAAAGTTACCTAAAATAGAAAGAGTACTTAAAATGGAAAGATTACTAAAAATGGAAAGCCGTCTTAAACGAGTGATCTGATTCTTATAGAACGTTATTTAATTCATATAGGTTCCGGGCGACGGGATTGATCTCTTTCTTGATTTTACTTTCATTGTGATTTGCTCCGAATAAGGTACAGATATTCTGACCTTATCTCTTAAGGTTTCTCGTGATTCTTATACATCTTTCGATACTAGCTTGAACTGTTACGCTTTACTCTAAGCCTCATGATTAGGGCTTCCCTATGACTTTGCTATGCTCCCTTTGATATGAAACTTATATGAACCTTTGATATGAAACTCCGATATGAAACTATGATATGAAACTATGATATGAAACTTTGATATGAACTTTGATATGAACCCTTATGATATGAATATGCTTTGACCCTTCAGTCTGATACCCGAGCCAAATATGTTTCCTAGTCAGGAAGGTAACCTGACCGTGTCATTGATGCACCAATGGCATGACTTTAGTGTGGTTGAGTGATGTTCCACACCGTCCCCATTATGATATGATTATGAGCTCACTATATGTATATGATTTGGCCACTATGTTTCCGGGGGGCGTATGGATGCATCCTAGATATGATATGTTTCGAGGGATTTGATCTGATTGGAGCTTTGTCTGGTGAATGATGTCGGGTGCAATCCGCGTCTTCACATTTCTGGGAGTTGATCACTCCATTGTTACTTGAGGTCTCCCCTCTTATATATGGTATTCCGAGGTCACCCCTCGGGATACAACTGTTATGATATGATATGTTATGTGTATGATATGATATGGGCTCGTGGTTGAGGACTGACCTTTCATTTCTATTCTATTCGTTATCCTTTGTTATGCCTTATGATATTCCCATTTGCACCTTATGATTATGCTACCTTCGTTACTTGCCTTCGATTATTCGTTTGTTGTATATATCTGTTCACTGGGCTTTTTAAGCTCAGCCGCGTTTTCTTTCCATGCGGCAGGTAATTAAGCTAGAAGCTGGGATTCTTAGCTATGGGTTCGAGTGATGAGCGGATATGCGGACTTATGGCTTTAGTCATCTTAGTTTCTACTTCATTATGTTGACATTATTTAGACTCGGATTATGCTTATTTATGTCTTGGATTATTCCTTTGAACTTATGTAACGTTTAAGCCGTGTTGGCTGGATTTTCCTTTGGTTATTTATTTAAGACTTCCGCTGCTTTGTTATGTTCATTATGTATGCTTTGATATGACTCCATTTTGTAATACTTCTACCCTTAGCGGGTTGGGGTGTTACAATTATGGTATCAGAGCCCAGGTTTACGACTTGTAGTCAGGACCTGTGACATATGGACCCTAAGCGTTAATCCGTAGAGCTTAAGATTTGACTGGTGAGGTTTGGGTAGATTCTAGGTTCATTATCATCGTTTCCGTTCATGATCTTCATCTTATTTTCCTAACCTTTGCTAATCGTTTAATGAACTCTTCAGATGGTCCAAACTCGAAGGAACGGCGACGACAACGGGGATGGACATCCTAACTTCGAAGCTTTGATTGCACGCGCTCTGTCCACTGCTATGCCCGAGATCGTTGCTACCATCACTAATAACGTTCGGAATGGCGCTAGCTCTTCTGGTGGGGATAATGGTGGGGGTGATAACCCACCTACACCCATTCATGTATGGATCGAGCGCTTCAACAAACTTAAGCCAATTCCTTTTCGATCGGAAACTTCACCTAATGAGGCAGAGGACTGGATCACGCACATGGAAAAGCTTTTCAATGTGCTGGGTTGTGGTGATGAGGTGAAACCCGACTTGCTGCCTTCAAACTCGAGGGTGATGCCCTAAATTGGTGGAAGGCCTATCTCTTGTCCAAAGAAGAGAACTTTCTTGATACTTGTTCTTGGAATACCTTCAGGGGCATCTTCTACAAACAGTATTTCCCTGAGTCAGAACAGCTGCGATATGAAAGGGAGTACGAAGCCATACATCAGCTGGATAAGGAAAATTCTCACGAATATATGCAATGATTTATGAGGATGGTTGGGTTTGTAGGTACTGTTGTTGCTGGAGATGCTCGTCGTCAGGCTCGTAAGTTCAAATGGGGATTGAAAAAGTGGGTATTGGACAGGGTGATTAATACTTAGTACACTGAGGTGGCTGCAGTTGCGGATGCTGCCCGCAACATCGAGTTATTGCATGAGGAACAGGGTTACAACAAGAGGAACAGGGATGGGGATCGTATTCATCCTCGGGGTCGACAGAACCATACTCAGGAGTTCAGGGGTCGGCATGACCGTGGTCACGACCGTGGGCGTCAGGATAATAGGGCACATGGTTCACAGAGGTACGACAGATCGGGAAACGACTGTCAGGGTCGTGATGGTGGGGTTCAACGTCAGGTTAGGGACCAATCTTATCGTGGTGGTCAGCAGGATCGTTCTTCTGGTTCGTCATATCAGCGGAGGCCCGCTGAGGTTTTGCCTCCTCCTCCACTTTGCAACACTTGTGGTAAGCCTCATCCGGGCGTTTGTTTCAAGGCCACAGGTGGTTGCTATGCATGTGGGTCTACTACTCATAGGGTGAAGGATTGCACTCAAGGGAAAGGGACTACTCCGGGAAACACGGCCAAACCAGCTCCGACTAAGGGCCGTGTGTTTTCTGTTACTCGGGACCAAGCAGCGAACACTCCAGGTACCATTACCAGTATTATTTATATTGGTGATATTTCTGCCTTTACTCTATTTGATACCGGTGCTACGCATTCTATGATATCTACTTCGTTAATAAGGAAATTAAATATGACACCCACACCTTTGTTAAACCGAGTCTCTATTTCCACCCCTATGAAAAACCAAGTGCTTATTGATCGTGAATATGTGGATTGTCCCCTACGTTTCGATGATGGTATTCGTTCGGCTAATCTTCTTCCTTTGGATATGTTTGATTTCGATATTATTCTGGGTATGGATTGGTTGGCCTTGCATAGGGCTACCATTGACTGCTATGCTCGAATTGTTATCTTTGGTAATATTCACCAACCTAATTTCGTTTATCACGGTGCTCAACCGCCTAAGTCAGTTAAGATCATGTCGGCTATGAAAGCCCGCACTCTCATTTCGCATGGTTGCCTTTGTTTTCTGGCATCCATTAAGGATACTTCTCTTGAAGTTCCGACCATCGAAAGTCTTTCTGTTGTACACGAATTTTCCGACGTTTTCCCTGATGAACTTCCTGGTATTGCTCCGGCTAGGGAAGTTGAATTTGGCATCGATTTGATTCCTGGTGCCGAACCTATATCTAAAGCTCGTTACCGTATGGCACCGATCGAATTGAAGGAGTTGAAGGAACAGTTGCAAGAACTGTTGGAGAACGGCTTTATTAGGCCTAGTGTTTCACCTTGGGGCGCACCGGTGTTATTTGTTAAAAAGAAGGATGGGAGTATGAGGTTGTGTATTGACTACCGTGAGCTGAACCGTATCACTATCCGTAACCGTTATCCCCTTCCGCGCATCGACGACTTGTTTGATCAATTGCAAGGTGCAAAATTCTTCTCTAAGATTGATTTGAGGTCTGGTTATCATCAATTACGTGTGAAGGAGCAAGATGTTCCTAAGACCGCGTTCCGTACTCGCTATGGCCATTATGAGTTCTTGGTTATGCCGTTTGGTTTGACTAATGCACCTGCAGTTTTCATGGATCTTATGAATCGTGTTTTCCACGAGTACCTCGATAAATTTGTAATCGTCTTCATTGATGACATCCTTGTGTATTCTAAGAGTGAGGCTGAGCACGAGCAGCACCTTCGTATTGTATTGGAGACTCTTCGGTAACAGAAGTTGTATGCAAAATTTTCTAAGTGTGAATTCTGGCTGAGCCAAGTTGCTTTCCTTGGTCACGTTGTGTCTGCTGATGGTATCAAGATGGACACATCTAAAGTCGAGGCTATCACAAAATGGCCGAGACCAACTACCGTGACGGAAGTGAGAAGTTTCCTGGGCCTTGCTGGTTATTACCGTCGTTTTGTTGAGGGTTTCTCTCGATTGGCGTTACCTTTGACGCAATTGATGAGGAAAGGGGAAAAGTTTGAATGGACGGAGGAGCGTGAAAAGAGTTTCGAGGAGTTGAAACGGAGATTGGTTAATGCGCCTGTTTTGACACTTCCATCGGGTTCCGGAGGTTTTCAGATTTATAGCGACGCGTCAAAGAAAGGGTTGGGTTGTGTATTGATGCAGCATGGTTAGGCGATTGCCTATGCTTCGAGGCAATTGAAATCGTATGAGGAGAATTATCCCACGCATGACTTGGAGTTGGCTGCGGTGGTTTTTGCCTTAAAGATTTGGAGGCATTACTTGTACGGTGAGTCGTGTGATATCTTTACTGACCACAAAAGTTTAAAGTATATATTCACACAAAAGGAGCTCAATATGAGACAGCGGAGATGGTTAGAGCTTCTTAAGGATTACGACACGAACATCCAGTATCACCCGGGTAAGGCTAATGTGGTTGCAGATGCACTAAGCCGAAAGTCGGGTATGATTGCTAGTTTGGAGATTGAACCCAGGGTTCTTCACGACCTTGAGCTTATGGAGGTGGAATTTTGTTTTCGAGGTTATGATGGTTATTGGGCGAGCTTGAAGGTAGAGTCCAACCTTATATTGCGGATTAAGGAAGCTCAGAAGGATGATGGTGAGCTTTGGTCTATAGTTCAGAATATCGAGGCGGGTAAGCAGACTGAGTTTAGTGTTGATGGTTTCGGCGTCGTATGGTATGAGGGCCGACTTTGTGTTCCGAATGATCCTGCTTTGCGTGAAACTGTTTTATCGGAGGCTCATAGTTCCCCTTTCACTATTCATCCGGGTTCTACTAAGATGTACCGAGATCTTAAGCAGCATTTCTGGTGGAATGGCATGAAACAGGATGTGGCTTTGTATGTTTCTAAGTGTATGACATGTCAGCAGGTCAAGATAGAGCATCAGCGGGCTAGTGGTCTACTTCAGCCATTGGAGATTCCTACTTGGAAGTGGGAAGAGATTTCTATGGATTTTGTCACCGGTTTGCCTCTCACTCGTAAAAGACATGATGCGATTTGGGTGGTCGTTGATCGGCTAACCAAGTCTGCTCATTTCTTACCCATTCGTATGACTGATCGTGTTTGTAGGTTGGCAGAGATTTTTCAGCAAGAGATTGTTCGACTTCATGGTACCCCAACAGCGATCGTGTCAGATAGAGATCCTCGTTTCACGTCTCGTTTTTGGAAGAGTTTGCATAAGTCTTGGGGCACTCGTCTTAAGTTCAGTACGGCGTTTCATCCTCAGACAGATGGTCAGTCGGAGAGGACCATCCAGACATTGGAAGACATGTTGCGGGCATGTGCTTTAGAGTGGACCGGGAATTGGGATGAATATTTATGCTTGGTGGAGTTTGCCTACAACAATAGTTGGCATGCTAGCATCGAGGCTGCACCTTATGAACTGTTATATGGGAGGAAATGTAGAGCACCTATTTGTTGGGACGAAGTAGGTGAGCGTTTGATTGAGGGGCCTGAGATTATTGAGATCACTAATGATAAGGTGGCAGTCGCTAGGAAGAAGTTGAAGGAGGCTCGTACGCGGCAAAAGAGTTATGCAGATAAACATCGTCGTGATTTGGAGTTTCAGATTGGTGATCGGGTGTTTCTGAAAGTGTCGCCTTTTCGGGGTGTGAAACGTTTTGGAATTAAAGGGAAACTCAGTCCTCGTTTTATTGGGCCGTTTGAGATTCTCGAGCGCATCGGAGAGGTTTCTTATCGTTTAGCTCTACCTCCTCAGTTATCTCATGTTCATGACGTGTTTCATGTATCTCTGCTGCGGGGATACAACTACCATCCGTTACACGTGGTTTCCTATCCTTTGGATTAGATTCAGCCAGATATGTCCTTACCGGAAGAACCCGAAGCTATTTTAGATCGACGAGATCGAATCACGAGAAACAAAGTAATTCCGTTTGCTAAGATTCTCTGGAAGAATCACCCAGAGCGTGAAGCTACCTGGGAGACCGAAGAATCTATGCGAGCTAGTTATCCACATTTCTTTTCATCATCGGGTATGTCTTCGTTTATTGCTTCGTTTCCTTTTCAATTTTCGAGGACGAAAATTTTCTTTTTAGAGGGGAAGAGTTGTAAAACCCTAAAATCTCAAACGCGTGAAATGACAATTTTGCCCTCAAACTTAAAATTATACAAACTCGGAAAACACGTCAACATCGTTTAACAAGTTATATCATTAATAATATTCATCCATTATGAAAGTAATTAACTTATGAGATAAATTAAAAGAACATGAATGATTAAACTCTAAGTAACAAATACACATATCAAAGTGTACACAATTAACTTGGACTACTATCAAGACTACATACATGATAATGTGATAAGATGGGAAAGTCATAAACTTGGTCTCCCCCCCCCCCCTTGATGGCCGGCCTCATAGGCTCCTCCATTTACTCTCATAATCAATTTTATTAAAATCTCATTTATCACTTCCCTTCTCATTTCAAAATACACACAAGAAACCCTAAGTTTCTCTCATCCTCTATAGTGGCGGCACCCATATTATTTTCATCATTCCCATCCGAAATTCATACAAACAAAGGTTCCTAGGAGGCTCGTGATCGTGTGTGATCGATAGGTGGACGTGGTGATCGTGTTTGGTTTCAAAAACAAGCTTGGTCGTGGGTTTGTAATTGTGGTCGTGGGTTTTGTTAGAGCCAAGGAGGCTTGGTTTTGATCATGGTGGTTTGATTCTTGTTCCTTTGTCACGTACACGCTACTAGGGTAACGTATCATCATCTCACGTCTCTTCCTCTTTGTTTCTTGTTTAATTCGTGGCCATGGATATATTTCTAGGGCTTGTTATTCGAATAATGGAACACATAAAATCATGATTTCGTTTGTCACATAAAATGATGAAATGGATTACATAAAAACCTTGATTCTTAATCTCTATAAATCGTATGATATATGGTATGAAATATGAATACAAAACTGATTTTTTGGGTTCTCAATATGTCGACACATATATGTTTTGTTTAAGGATTCAATGAGCTTTTGAAACTATACGAATACGTATGTGATAAATGGAATCAATAACGAATGATTTACGGGCTTGTTTTGATATGAATATGGGGCGTACAATATGGTTATTTGGAAGGGAGTCTCGACCTAAAATGATATCACATAAGGAGTCTTATAATCTTGTAATAATCGAGCTAAAATGGTTTAGAACGGATACGATAACCATAACCTAAAACTAGGGTTTGTATTACATGATTTAATAAAGTTAAAGGGTTGTTTTGTAAATTATGAAACTTGATGGATTGGCTTGTTAATATAGTAACTAAATGGATTTAATGAGTAAAATGAGTAAACTTGCTATATTTACACTTTTAACCTTATACTTTACATTATTGACATTTTAAACCCTAAACTTTTGTAACTTGTCATAAATGATCCTTAAATCATAATAACACTCATTTTCATTATTTAACTTTAGATAAGTTACTAAATATGGAAACCTGCTAATTATGGAAAGTTACTAAATATGGAAACCTGCTAATTATGGAAAGTTACTAAATATGGAAACCTGCTAATTATGGAAAGTTGCTAAATATGGAAAGCTGTCTAAAATAGAAAGTTACCTAAAATAGAAAGAGTACTTAAAATGGAAAGATTACTAAAAATGGAAAGCCGTCTTAAACGAGTGATCTGATTCTTATAGAACGTTATTTAATTCATATAGGTTCCGGGCGACGGGATTGATCTCTTTCTTGATTTTACTTTCATTGTGATTTGCTCCGAATAAGGTACAGATATTCTGACCTTATCTCTTAAGGTTTCTCGTGATTCTTATACATCTTTCGATACTAGCTTGAACTGTTACGCTTTACTCTAAGCCTCATGATTAGGGCTTCCCTATGACTTTGCTATGCTCCCTTTGATATGAAACTTATATGAACCTTTGATATGAAACTCCGATATGAAACTATGATATGAAACTATGATATGAAACTTTGATATGAACTTTGATATGAACCCTTATGATATGAATATGCTTTGACCCTTCAGTCTGATACCCGAGCCAAATATGTTTCCTAGTCAGGAAGGTAACCTGACCGTGTCATTGATGCACCAATGGCATGACTTTAGTGTGGTTGAGTGATGTTCCACACCGTCCCCATTATGATATGATTATGAGCTCACTATATGTATATGATTTGGCCACTATGTTTCCGGGGGGGCGTATGGATGCATCCTAGATATGATATGTTTCGAGGGATTTGATCTGATTGGAGCTTTGTCTGGTGAATGATGTCGGGTGCAATCCGCGTCTTCACATTTCTGGGAGTTGATCACTCCATTGTTACTTGAGGTCTCCCCTCTTATATATGGTATTCCGAGGTCACCCCTCGGGATACAACTGTTATGATATGATATGTTATGTGTATGATATGATATGGGCTCGTGGTTGAGGACTGACCTTTCATTTCTATTCTATTCGTTATCCTTTGTTATGCCTTATGATATTCCCATTTGCACCTTATGATTATGCTACCTTCGTTACTTGCCTTCGATTATTCGTTTGTTGTATATATCTGTTCACTGGGCTTTTTAAGCTCAGCCGCGTTTTCTTTCCATGCGGCAGGTAATTAAGCTAGAAGCTGGGATTCTTAGCTATGGGTTTGAGTGATGAGCGGATATGCGGACTTATGGCTTTAGTCATCTTAGTTTCTACTTCATTATGTTGACATTATTTAGACTCGGATTATGCTTATTTATGTCTTGGATTATTCCTTTGAACTTATGTAACGTTTAAGCCGTGTTGGCTGGATTTTCCTTTGGTTATTTATTTAAGACTTCCGCTGCTTTGTTATGTTCATTATGTATGCTTTGATATGAGTACATTTTGTAATACTTCTACCCTTAGCGGGTTGGGGTGTTACAGAATTTATGTTGCGACCTTTTTCCATATCTGACCATTAGGTTTTGATCACCGATTGAAGGTTCGAATTATACATATATATTGAAACTGACAATTAGTTTTTTATTGTGTTCCGATTTCGATTATCTTTTTATAAATGATTTTTTATTTTGTGTTTTTGTGAAATTAGTTTGAATATATAATTCAATGATTAATTTTAAAAGGAAAAATTTCATCTATAAATTTGGATTACGGATCCACGACTATATTTTTGATCTTATTTGTATCTTTTTCTTTCTTTTTTGTATTTGAAGTTTTCTTTATGGGTTGCATTGTTTCACTGTTAAAAAGAAAATCTCTATTTGTGGGAGATCTATCATTTTTGATCTAGCATCCTTGTTTTGTTAAAGTCTTATTTACATTAATCTTTTATATAAAGGGATGCAAGTCAAGAAAGGACAAAATGTGTTTCTCTTGGAACCAGGAAAAGTCGAGGTTACCAGTCAATCTCGTAGAGGTTTTTTTTCTTGGAACAAGGGTGTTTGGTGCTGCTTATATTCAGCCCTTAAAGGGCGTTTTGTTGCTGAATTTTCTGCATAAACAAGGGTGTTTGGCTTTGGTTATTTTCAGCCCCCAAAGGGTGCGTTTGAATCTGTTATTTCAGCCCATAAGGGTGCAGTTAGTTCACTTATTTTCTGTCCCAAAATGGGTGTTTGGTATTACAAGTGGCGTCGTTTGGAATTTACTTATTTGGTCCGATTCATTAGGTGAGCCGTGGGGATACATTTGTTTGAAATTGTATATCTCACAGCAGGTATAAATGGTTTTTGTGGTAATTAGTTTACTTTGCGGTTATTGTACCACGTGAGGTGGATAATATGCTATTGCGAATGTTGATTCCTAAATCAGTTAAACCAGTTTTTTTTTTGTCTGAGTTCCATTATGTTATGATAGGCAGATATTTTCCTGTTTTGTTACTTTGTTAGCAAGCTACTTGTTCAATATATGTATCAAAATATTATGAGAGCTAGTTTTAATTGGTACAAGTACATGATTTTAACCTGAATATTATTAAAGCATTTGACTGATTAAGATAATACATGGATAAATTACATCTTGCCAATATTGCTTTACGTGTTTGTCACTACCTGGTTTTTTGTAGCAAGTTTGTTAAACTTAAAAAGTAATTTAAGCAATTAGTATAGTTTTGGCTCTCTAGTGAGTGTTTATTTTTTTGTGAGGCCTTGCTTCAATTATTTAGATTTTTTGGTTCTCTAGCGAACGCTTTTGGTTTGGTATCGTGAGTTTTATTGGTTTGCGAATGGTGGAATAGACAACGGTTCAAATCTTACTTTTATTGCACTTATCGTCTCAGTGTGCACATGTGTTTTTGAGTGTGCATATGTGTTTTTACAGTTCTGAATTTTAAACCTTCTATGCATATGTGTTTTTACAGTTTCATGAACTTGTTTCTTTTGTTTAATTTCAGCTGTTATGGAAAGGATTGTGTACAAGGATTAAAAACACATGTGTACATATGCCTACAAAGAGACCGAGAAATCGAGAGTGGCCAATGAGGAAAATGAGAAAAAACACATGTGTACAAAGAGATCGAGAGTGGCCAATGAGGAAAAACACATGTGTAGAAAGTGGCCAATGAGGAAAAACACATGTGTACAATGAGAAAATACAATTTATGTAATAAAACATATTTATGTAATATTTTTAATAAAGTTGTTGTTTGTATAAAATTGCATAGATGTATTAATAAAGTTTTGTTGTTTGTATACATACTTTTTTTTTGTGAACGGCAATTGAGATTATATTAAAAAAAAAGCTAGAAAGAAACTAGCAGTACAAGCTACACGCAAATCGATCCAATAGACCAAAGAGAGTAGGGAACTAATTAAGCTGTAATAAAACAGGACAAACACGCAAAAAACCGTTGACAACTAGAATCAGACAAGAGATGCCACCATGGCGCCAAAAAAATGACCTCCCGTGAACGAAACTGAACACCCGTTGCATCATACCGCAAATGCAAAGCGATCTAACCGACATCCTTTGTTTGTCTCGTTAAGGCATTGTGTAGAAAAATAGCTTCTTTAACGTTGCCAGAATAGCTCCAAATCTGAAGATCGCTAGGAAAATAATCTTTCCACGTACGTAATTGCGCGAGAGAGAACAACCCATGAACCTTCCCTTTTGGGTCTCTATAGCTCCAGCGTTTTACAGAGTCTAGCTCGCCGCTAATTAGAGGATCAACATAATCGAGCCACGTAGAATCAGACTCGTTAGCAAGGTTTAGATCATTACCCGAGGGTGTATACATACTTATGTAATATTTTTATAGATACATGTGCAAATACAAAACACCTATGCAAAAAACGGAAAATACAATTATCAAATAATGCAAAACACATGTGCACACAATGTAAAAATTGAAAAAAAAAAAAAAAAAAAAAAAAAAAAAAAAAAAAAAAAAATCCTAGAATTACTGGAACTAAAAAAAAAAGGTAATTTTACCATTATGCCCTTTTGAATTAAATTATACAAATTAATATAAGAAAAAATCTGATTGGTTGATGCTGGTTATCGCAGTTCTCGCAATTTATTTGGTTCTGAAAATAACCCTTCCCTATATATATACATATATATAGGTTTGGGTTATTATGAAAAGTTTCTTATAATGAAAAGAATGAGAAGGTATGTGGAGGTGACATGTGTCACCTTTGCCACATCACCATACCCCCCCTCCCACCGAATTTTTTTTTCCCGCCAAAAAAGAAATTTTTTTTGGGCAATTTTTTTTTCCGCCAAATTTTTTTACTGCATCACAGTTATAGAGTTACTGCATCACAATCATGATTTTAGTGCATTAAGGTAAAAAATTACTGCATGTAAAAAAAAATTACTCTCACTACTCATACATTACTTTTACTAAAGTTTTGAGAGAATATAATTAAAGTGGCACAATTTGAATGATTTTAAGTCCTTTTGCATGTAAAGTTACATGTTAGAGCATTCCCATTCTTAACGCCCTAACGGCGTGAAAGACGAAAATAACGGCGTTATGCCGTTATTACCCTTGGAAGTGCAGCGTTATAACGGCGTTAGTCTCTGGGCGTTACGAGGCTAACGCCCGTTATTTGCTTCTTCTTTTTTTTTTTTTTTTTTTTTTTTTTTTTTCCTTTTTTTTCATTAATGCCCCTAAATGAGGGGTTGTTTTTGTAAATTGTTGGGAATGTTATTGATGTTATTGGGATGTTATGGATGAGAGTGTTTTTTTGGGATGTTAATGTTAAATGTTAAAGCTGATGTGGCGCTGACGTGGACGGTGTTATTGGTGTTATAGTGTTATGGATGGAAGTGCTCTTAGAGAGATTCATAATCACTTTATTCATATTAAAATGAAATTACTGCTCCTTGTTCACAAGAATAGTCCACTTGGCTTCTTTTTTTTACCATGACATTTCATATTGAAAAGAAACTACAAATTCTACCAAGGTTCCACTTGGTTCCAATGATCAGGAAATGTCCCGTTATTACCACTCAAATAAAAGCCATCTGGTTTAATCAACCAGTAACATCTTTGTACCTTGAAAACGTTTCCATCAAAACAATAACCAAAAACATACCTATTGAAAATACTAATAGTTTTAAAGTTTGACCCCCACCAAAATTCACCTCTATAATATGTGCGAAACAGCACAACACCAACCTTCCAATCGAATTCCTCATTGAAAGCCAGTGTGCGATTTCCTAGATCTCCTCCACCTCTCTTATGGACATGGACTGCAATTTTATCTTCTATGCCGTTGGTGATATACATCCTAAAAAAACAAACCTCATTTGGTGAAGAAGCAACGCATAATGGTATCGTTGCGATGATAAAAAGGGCACGGATGAACAAATTCATGTTTGATTTTATTAAAACTTGCAGTGATGTATATACAAGTCTCAAATACGAATACTATATATAGAGATAGTGTAATAAAAATTCATCAATGTAAATGTAAATGATATTATAATTTTGAAAAGGCAATATATATGATAATATTAGCATTTCGTTTTTTTCCTTTAAGCATGAAAATCCAATTAAATCTATTGCCATAAATTTATCATTCAAAATTTGCATTAACTGTGTTTGACTTTTGAAAATATATGATTTCCTGACAACGACTTAATATTTGATTCGTTAACTGATACATAGTATCAATGATGTAAAATATGAGCTAATTTGGCAAAAGTTTTTTGAAATTTTGGGATAGTAATTTATATTCATATACAGTGAAACCTCTATAAATTAATAGTATTGGGACCGAGATATTTTATTAATTTATCGAGATATTATTATATCGATAAATTAATAATTTATTAATTTAAACAGGTTTTACATATGACCATTAAATTTTCAAGTCTAATATACTAGCTAGTTACAATGTACACTCATTAAACACGAAAAATAAATTTGAAAAATAAGTTTCAATTAACATTTATGAGTTCACATTGGTACTTTATGAAAATAAAATTAACATTTTTTGTTGAAATACGAGAAAACAACGCACCAACTCTTTAGTGCATTAAGGTGATTTTACGATAAACTAGATATAGATTTGAAGTTCAACAAAAATCAAGTAACTATGAATTATTTTTTACTATACAATTTTAGGATTTTGAAGCGTATCTCTCACATATACACATATATACATTTATATAAAATTTTAATAATTATTAATTTATAGTTTCGTTGGGACTAATATATATACACTAGGTTTTCAAAAAAATTATTATTTTATTATTTTATCGATTGGAGTCTAAATTTGTAATAGTCCCAAGGTAGGGACTGAACAAATTATTAGTTTTACCGATGTTATTAATTTATCGAGTATTAATTTATAGAGGTTATTAATTTATCGAATATTAATTTATTTGGTTTTACTCTGCAAGATATAGATATGGATTATGGTGGTTGTGGTGATAAATGAAGGTATTGGTGGTGGGTTATGGTGGTGGTGGTGGGTCATCGGAAAAGGTCGCCGGAAAATTTGGTAACCGGCTAAGTGACTTGGAAACCCGCTAACGGTCTTGCATTGCAATCAACAAAAAGTTTGGTACACTAAATTAGGATAAAAAAAGTTGAGTACCTTGAATTAAAATTGAGTATAAGTTGGGTACACTTTTATGCGATTTGCCCATATATTTTTGAACATGTTTGTATTATTAATATTGTTTATTACATTTGTCACATATAGATAAAATATATAAATAAAAGAGTGCTTATAATGTATACATCTTGTAAAGTATATATTTATAAAAAAATGTTTGAATCATTAATATTGTTTATAACACTTGTCCCACATAGATAGAATATATAAATAAAAGAATGCTTATAATGAAAAGAAAACTTACATGTTTAAGTAATCATTTAGAGTTATCCATGAAAAATATAATAATTAATATATTAATATATTAATTATTGAGTTAGCACTTTGCACATTTGCATAATTTGTCTTAAAAAAATTGTCCCGACTTTTACAAAAAACCGTTTTTTTACTTTTGTGGTTAATTTTATTTAAAATAATTCAAAATTTATTTATATTGGTTTTCGAAACACTCTTACGATATAATAATAGTTTTGAAACTTTGTAGTTTTGCATGCATTTTAAAATCATATTCATTTATATGTGCATTTTTGCATTAAAACTAAACTAATTCAATAAGAAATAATAAATGAAGCATTAAAATGTTGTGGAAGATAAATTTGTAAAAGCTATTTATTGTGTACATTATGCATTAAAATTTGTAATGCTTAAAAAACATATTAATGACATGTTAAAAAAATTTAGTAGAGAAGGTCATCCCTTCATTATAAGTAGTATAAATATAGATATATTGCCTTTTCAAAATTATAATATCATTTACATTTACATTAATGAATTTTTATTACACTATCTCTATATATAGTATTCGCATTTGAGAGACTTGTATATACATCACTGCAAGTTTTAATAAAATCAAACATGAATTTGTTCATCCGTGCCCTTTTTATCATCGCAACAATACCATTATGCGTTGCTTCTTCACCAAATGACCTTTGTTTTTATAGGCTCTATATCACCAACGGCATAGAAGATAAAATTGCAGTCCATGTCCATAAGAGAGGTGGAGGAGATCTAGGAAATCGCACACTGGCTTTCAATGAGGAATTCGATTGGAAATTTGGTGTTGTGCTGTTTCGCACATATTATGGAGGTGAATTTTGGTGGGGATCAAACTTTAAAACTATTAGTATTTTCAATAGGTATGTTTTTGATTGGTGTTTTGATGGAAACGTTTTCAAGGTACAAAGATGTTACTGGTTGATTAAACCAGATGGCTTTTATTTGAGTAGTAATAACAGGACATTTCCTGATAATTGGAACCAAGTGGAACAATGGTAGAATTTGTAGTTTCTTTTCAATATGAAATGTCATGGTAAAAAGAAGAAGCCAAGTGGACTCTTCTTGTGAACAAGGAGCAGTAATTTCACTATATCCATTTTAATAAGAATAAAGTTAATATGAATCTCTCTAACATGTAACTTTACATGCAAAACGACTTAAAATCATTCAAATTGTGTCACTTTAATTATATTCTCTCAATACTTGAGTAGTAATAGTAACGAGTGTGGAAACCCGCGCGATGCTGCGGGATTGTTTTTGTAGACGTGAGTTTGGATAGGGACTATTTTTGCCAAATTGCTCAAAAGGACTTACTTTGCAGCGACACGTGAACCTCAGAGGCTGTTTTTGTCAAGTTGTGAAAGTTGGCATTTAATGCGTGTGTGTGTGAACTGCATTTAATGCTGTGAGTGTGTGAAGACACTGTTCATGTCTTGATTTATAGTATATAGGATAATGTATGAGTAGTGAAAGTAATTTTTTTTTGTTGTTGTTATACTTGGGTTTTCGATTCGATATTGCGAGCCGACTAATCTTAGAGCACCTACCTTTTTTGGATAGCCCGGAGTCGGCGCAGGTGAACCTCAATGACCAATGGGGATTAATTTTCTCCTCAGGGTTGTTCGAACCCAAGATATCTAGGTACTTTCGTGAACCCAAGATATCTAGGTACTTTCGTCGTAAGAGGCTAAGCTCTTTCTAGATCAGATGAACACCTTAAGTTATGTTGCAAAAGCTTATGTATCTTGTTAGTAAGCGAAACTTGTCTCTTTATATTTTTAGCTTTGGGATCCTGCACACCATCAGAAACGATATGAGATCGACCAACTGACACTGGGAACAAGATCTTCTGGGTCGTCGTTTAGATAACAGGCTCCTCAAGGTTTTGATGTTGTGTATTTCCTTCAAATGAAGTCACTTAATCACTTTAAGTATTTTGGACTGTTTTTTTATTATCTAACAATATTGTAGTTACACCTCTTAACTCTGTTGTGTATAAGGCTAGTCCCAGTCGCAACCTGGGACGACCTGGGACAACCTGCGCCACGTCAGTTTTCTCTCTCCAGCGACCTGGGACAACCCGGATGCCCCAGTCAACGACCCGAGGATTTTTTTTTTTTTTTTTTTAATTCAAACATTTTTAACATTAAATTTAAATTTCATTCAAATTAAAAAAAAAAACATTACATTACGAAATTAAAAAAAACAACATTACACTACGAATTAAAAAAAAAAAAACATTACAATACGAAATTCAAATAACTTTAAAACATTACAAAAACTCTTCATCGTCTTCGTCATCGTCACTATCGACTTGATTCACTGCTTCGACATGATGTCGACGATTTCTCCAAATGTGTTCGACCAAATCAGATTTTAAGTTTTGATGAGTTGTTGAGTCCATTAGCTCCTGAGTAACCACCATTGATTCTGCATGCGTTCTTAAGGGATCATGATCTTGGTGTCCCTCATTTTCAAACCATGTAGGACATATCGCCCGCTGCTTGTGTCGAATGATCATATTATGTAATATGATACATGTATACATAATATCTTGGATATCATTTCTAAAAAACCCTCGGGCAGGAACTTTAAGCATTTTCCACTTTTTCTTCAACACACCAAAAGCCCGTTCCACATCTTTCCTTGCGGCTTCGTGCCTCCTCTTGTACAAACATCTTTTACGATAAGCCGTGGGAGGATTTGAAATAGACTTCATGAGAACGGACCATTGTGGATATATCCCATCAGTGAGATAATATCCCCCTTTATAAGCCACATCGTTAGCCTCAAACTCAAGGTCTGCTGCTCTCCCAGATTTGATATCATTGAAAACAGGTGAACGACGTAAAACGTTTACGTCGTTATTCATTCCAGAGACACCAAAGAACGCATGCCAAATCCATAAATCCTGGGAAGCGACCGCTTCCAACAAAATGAATGGATGTGGCCCGTGATCACCCCTACAATGTTGAGCTCTCTCACTATTCGGGCAATTCTCCCACTCCCAACTTGTACAATCAATGCTACCCATCATCCCAGGAAAGCCATGCTTATGCTCGTGATGAGCATATATTCTTTCAAGGTCAGAATACGTGGGCCTTCGCAAATACTCATGACCATATAACTCCATGATAACCTCGCAAAACTTACGAAGACTTTCACGGGCTGTGGATGCAGCAATTGCCAGAGTCTCGTCTAGAGAATCAGGAACGGCCGCGTATCCCAATTGACGAATGGCAGCAGTACACTTGACCAACGGGCTAATACCAGGTACGCCTCTAGCATCAGCAGTTTGTCGAAAATAAGTAGAGTGATCGGTTATCTCTCGAACAATTTCTGTGAATAGCTCTCGGCTCATACGGAACCGCCGAGAGAATGTTCTTTCGTCGAACTGCGGGTTTTCGGAGAAGTATGCCGCCACTAAACGATTATGAGCACCCTCATGATCCCTACGTATGTACCTTCGTCGGGTTTTTGGCTGTGATGCTTTGTAAGCCTTCCAAGCAAAATCCGCAAACTCCACAAACTCACTAAAAACTTCTTCCTCGTCAGAAGACGAAGAAGAACCGAATAAATGCTCGAATGACGACATATTAAAATTTGTGTTTGAGGTGAAGTGGGTATTTATAGAGTGGTAAAATGGGTTTTGATTTTTTTTTTTTTTTTTTTTTAGTTTAATTGACCAAACGGTCATTTTTTAAAAAATGTATTTAATCTCGACACAAACAATAAATAGACATCGGTTGGAAAACCACTCGATATGCCATTTTGCCACACACAACCGATGTGCCAACCCAAGTTCCACAATGGTGACAACCGAATTCAAGATCGGTCGAGGGTGTGTATTTTGGTTGCCCAACCGATGTCGACCCTCCCACTGCGACAAGCCTAACCATGTCATTTCCCCTTGGATTCTTGTGATTTTTGGTGGATATATGAGATGTAAAAGTTTGTCAAATATCATTTCCCCTTGGGTATTGTTCATTGTTGGGGTAAAAGAAAATATATATGCAGGTCTGGTAAAATGAAAATCTAAATGACCAAATTATATTTTTTTAATTAAAAAGTGACTTAGGTACGGTTGTCAAATGAACCGTTTCAAAAAAACAAAATTTGTAGGTGGAAATTTGGTGCGGTTGAAGGAAAAACCGTAGCTAATATTCCTTTTTTGGTACGGTTTGAAACCGTACTAAAGAAACCAATTCATTTTTTGTTACGGTATCATTTGGTACGGTCCATAAACCGTTCTAAAAGCCATTTAAAACCGTACCTAATGCTCCTTTTCTGTAGTAGTGAATTGCCTTCCTTTTTTTAAGTCTATAAGTCAGCAATACTCATAAATGGCATTTACTCTTTTCCATTGCTTCTAGAAATTTAGCTGCCTTTGGTACTCTTTTCCTACAATCTGTAAACAAAAATTGATAAGTTTTCTTTTACAGAAATATCTCTCGGCTGTGTTGTGGTTTTCATTTTCATTAGCAAGAAGTAGTTCTCTTATTTCCTTGGCCCACTTTGTTGGGTCTGCTTCTTTTTGTTGTTTTCTTGAAACTTCGGGTTTTTTTTGCATTTGTGTAGCGAAATTGATTTTTAATAAGGAGTTTTAAGTTATACGATAGGCATGTATATATCTTAATGTCTCGTTTAAATACCTAAACTGAAATTTTTTGCATTTTTGTTACAAATAATAATGTCTCAATCATTGTCTTAAAATTTAAAAAAATACAATAATTGATGTTAAGAGTTGAGATCCATGTAAAACCTTGAGTAACCATAGAATCAATCAATGAATCTCAACCATCCAATCCAATTACATCTAAAGGCTAAGATTAAATCATGCATTTACACTTAGAGGACAAAAACGTCAAATATATAAACTAAAAAAAAACCTACCTCCATTATTTCCCTAAAATTTTAGGTAAAAAAACACACACACCAGAGAACGGTTCAACCACTGCTCTAACACCATAACCGCTCAACCACAGCTCCACCACCATCACCGCTCCACCACAATGACCGATCCACCACCATCACCGCTCCATCACCATGACCGATCCAACACCATCATCAATCCAGCACCATCACTGCTCCACAACCATAACTGCTCCACCACCATCACTGCTCCACCACCTTCACCGCTCCACCACCATCATCGATCCACCACCATCACCGCTCCACCATCCTTATCGTTGATAATGGAAAACAATGATGTTGTTGATGAAAATAGATATGAAGATGAGCTTATGGTGGATGCTGAGGTTATGATTGTAGATGATACATTGGTGGATGCTGAGATTATGGAAGAAGAAGATATACCTGTTATTCAAGGTAAAGAAGAAAAGGATCATATATGATTCAGATAATTTTTTTGCTTATTCTGCTTTGTTTCTTTGCTTATTTTGAATATTTTGTGGAATTACATATATGATACTAGTGGAATTACACATGATGTATAGATGCACACCATGTGTTTGATGAAATGCGTCTGCGAAGAATCACATATGATTCGGAAAAATCATATGTGATTCTTCAGAATCATATATTTTAGTTTTCTGAATCATATGTGATTCCGAAGAATCACATGTGAATCAAAATCACATATTTTAGTTTGTTTATGTAATAAAGGAGAAATCATATATGATTCTAAGTTTTCATGATATAGAAGCACACCATGTGTTTGATGAATCCTATGTGATTCTTCAGAATCATATATTTTAGTTTTCTGAATCATATGTGATTCTGAAGAATCACATGTGAATCAAAATCACATATTTTAGTTTGTCTGTTACATCGATCTGTTTATGTAATAAAGGAGAAATCATATATGATTCTAAGTGTTCATGATATAGATGCGCACCATGTGTTTGATGAAATGCGTCTGCGAAGAATCACATATGATTCGATAGAATCATATGTGATTCTTCATAATCATATATTTCAGTTTTCTGAATCATATGTGATTCTGAAGAATCACATGCGAAACAAAATCACATATTTTAGTTTGTCTGTTACATTGATCTGTTTATGTAATAAAGGAGAAATCATATATGATTCCTACTGAATCATATATGATTCAAAAAAAAATCATATATGATTCTATGTGAATCATACTTTGATTCTGTTATGAAAATAAATGTTGTCTGATCCTTTTAATGTGATGACACCAAGACCAACTTTATATGCACATGAAGAAACTCTTGGAGGATCAGTGTACTGGGAACCCGTTTTTGATCATATTTATTTACCTGTTGAGGGGGAAAAGTTTAAAACGATAGAGGAATGTATTGAAATGTACAACAAATACGCTGAAGAAGCAGGCTTTGAAGTTAAGAAATCGGCACAGAAAAATACAGAAACTGGTTTTGTAAAAAGTAAGTACCTTATGTGTAATAGGGAAGGCGTTCCAAAAGACATAAGTATCAACACATTGGATCTTAAAAGCAGTGACAAACATGTCAGAAATACAAGACAACGGGTAACAGGTTGTATGGCGCGAAGATTCATAATTTTGGATCCTATTTCTGGAGAATACAAAATAACTAAATTTGTTGCTAAGCACAATCATTTAATGATTCCAAAAGAGTATGAGCATCTAACAAAGAAACAAAAGAAGATGACTCAAGCGGAAAAAATGTTCGTTGTGAAAGCTTCAAACTTCATACTTGGTGCAACAAAGGCACACAATTTGTTATGTAACATGAAAGGTGGTTCTCAATATGTTCATGGCACAAGCAGTGATTTCAAGAATCATCAAAGGGATATAAACGTATGCATAGGTGAAAGCGACGCGCAAATGCTGATAAACAAAATGAAAAACCGAAAGAAATATGTTCCAAACTTTACATTTCATTATAAGGTTGAAAAAAGTGAATTGGTTGCCATGTTTTGGGCTGATGAAGTTGCCAAATGCAACTATAAGGAATTCGGAGATATTGTGTCATTTGATGCAACATTCAGAACCAACAAGTAAGTCTCTTTTCAATCTGATTCACATGTTATTTACATGAAGCACTTGTAATTCAATCTGAATCTCACATATGATTCTATCATAATCATATATGATTCTATCATAATCATATATGATTCTATCAGAATCATATATGATTTTATCATAATCACATATGATTCTCATAGAATTCCAAATGATTCTCACAGAGTCATATATGTTCTCACAAAATCTCACATAATCATATATGATTCTCACATACGATGTGGTGTGAAAATTGTGATATTCAGATACGATATGGTGTTTGTTCCATTCACCAAGATAGATAATCACAAAAAGTGCGTGACATTAGGTGCGGGAATGCTTCTAAGAGAAGATGAAGAGGCTTACACATGACTACTAAAATCATTCATGACTGCACATAAAAAACAACCAAAAATGATTGTAATGGATCAAGATGGAGCCATGAAATTAGCAATTGAAGCAGTTTTTACTAAATCCAAACATAGACTATGTATGTGGCATATCACACAAAAAATTCCATCGAAGGTATTTTAATTCGTATACTATTTTAATATTGAGAAATATAATCTGCCACTTAGAATCACATATGATTCTATGTAACATGAAATTTTCTTACAAATTTGTAAAAAAATCTATAATGAAACTGGTTTCAAAAAGCACTTCAACAAGATTGTGTGGAACATGTTCATGGAACCATTGGAATTTGAAGAAAAATGGAAAAAATTGATTGAAGATTTTGGATTGCAAGACCATAATTGGATGAAAAAGATGTTTAGACTTAGAGAAATGTGGCTACCAACTTATTTTATTGACTCTCCATTGTTTGGATTGATGAGAACTACTTCAAGGTCCGAGAGTGAAAATGCATTCTTTAGACATTTCACAAATCATGGGTCAACATTGGTTAATTTCATAATGTGCTTTGAATCAGCAATGGAGAGGCAAAGGTATAGGCAAGAACAATTGGACTTCAACACATTTGACTCAGCTCCAAAACTTTCTACAGATTTAAAGATGGAACGCCATGCATATAAAGTATATACAAGATCAATATTTCTGCTTGTTCAAACGGAAATAAAAGAAGCTTGTTGGTCTTGCACAATAGAAGAGTTTAAAACATAAGAGGGTTGTGAGATAGTTAAGGTTAAAGATAGGAATGCAGCTGCTTATAGGACACTTTCTAAAGAAACATAAGAATCTGAAAAGGTAGCAGAACACAAGGTAAATTTACTTCCAATTGTTGAATATTCTTTAGTTGTTACCATCTGACATGAAATCATATATGATTCAATCCGAATCATATATGATTCAACCAGAATCATATGTGATTTTACCAAGAATCATATATGATTATGTCAGAATCATATATGATTATTTAAGAATAATATATGATTTTACGTAGAATCATATATGATTTTCTGACAGAATCATATATGGTTTCAGTACTAAAAAAAGTTCTAATTTTCTTTCCTTCTTGTTCTGCAATTAGGTTATGTGTTCTCTTGAAGACGGGTCAGTGGAGTGTACTTGTAGGCATTTTCTTCAATTCGGGTTTTTATGTCGACACGCATTCTGTGTTTCGAAGAACCGTGATGTTCAAAGGATCCCTGAAAAGTACATTTTGAGGCGTTGGAGAAGGGATAAAATACCACCTGGTTTGAGAAGAAATACAAACAGGTATGGAGAAAAGAATGAACCAATTGAAAAATTAACAAATGAGGCTACTTTTGTGGTAGACGAGTGTTTATTTTTGTTGAGTAAAGATGAAGCCAGTTTCGGAAAGTTTGTGGAACAACTGAAATTAATCAAGAAGAAAATTGAGGATGAAATGCCTAAGCCTCCGTCACGCAAAACAAGAGATGTAATTAAGGATATATATGCAGTTGAAAAACCTGAAAAACATGTGGTCAAAAATCCATCCAATGCTTCAAACAAAGGTTGGTCGAAAGAAGATCGTAGAAAGAGTGGAAAAGAAATGGCACTTGAAGGAACATCTAAGAGGAAAAGGAAATGTGGATTCTGTGGTGAGAAGACTAATAATCACAGCAAGATGACATGTCCACTGAACCCAAAGTATATTGAAAAACTTGTGAGAATTGCTGCTGAAAAACAGGCTAGAACTGATGCGGGTGAACAAGCGACTAACGGTTCTTGAATGTCATACTTTCTTTATATTTGTTATTATTTATTTATTTTAATTGAAAAGTGTTACGAGGATAATATGTGATTTCGAAAAGTTACCTTTTGTTTAATTGAAAAGTTACATTGCGCAAATCATATAATCATATAATCTGTTCCTTATTTCAGTATAATCTGTTGCTTATTTCAGTATAATATGTTGCTTATTTCATCTTTGGTTTAATTGAATTATTTTAGTTTATTGTAATACAAATTCAAAAAGAAAAGTTACATTGCACAAATCATATATGGTTTTTCAAGATCATATAAAAATCATATACGATCTGTCTTGAATCATGTATGATCTTTTGACAATCATATATGATTTAAAAAAAATCATATATGATTCAAGATAGATCATATATGATTTGCTCAAAATCATATATGACTCTTACAGAATCACATATGATTTTTGAAAAAATCATATGTGATTTAGATATAAAAACTTTAATAAATATAGCAAAATAGCAGGTAAGAAAAACATTTAAACTACCAATCAGATACTACCATCATCAGTACTACCAAAAAGAGTACCCATCAGTTTTAAACTACCATCAGTACTACCAAAAGACTACCCATCAGTTTTAAACTACCATCAGTACTACCAAAAGACTACCAATCAGATACTACCACCAGTTTTAAACTACCATCAGTACATAAACTAATATGACTACCATCACGTAAGAGCATGAACAACCTCATCCTTCTTAACATCCTTTTCACGATCAACATCTTTCTTAACATCCTTTTCACGCTCAGCCCTGTTCTTGATTGCATTCACAATAATTGAAATCCTATTCTCTTCAGGAATCTCATACTGGAACTTATAAGCCAAATCATACATCTTTTGCGAATGCTCATTCAAATCGTGCAACAGGATCTTGGTAGCAATCTTAAACCTCGTCTGCCTCAACAATGCAACCTGCTGCTCTGATTCTGCACACAGACCAACATCCCATTTTGCAGCAGGATCACCAACATAAGACTCCATATGAATCATCGCAAAAACTCCACAGTCTACATGATTGCTCTTAGTCTTCCATTTCAACCTTGGAACTCGTCCTCTAACTTTAGAAACAGCAGCATATCTTTGATGATTATGTTCTTGCAGAAAACTGGAAAAAAACTTCTTCTACAAAAAATAAAACCAAGGTTAAAAAATGTACATAAATCACATATAACTTGTATAAAAATCACATATGATTTTTAAAAGAACTTGCCAGAAGTTCACAAGCGCCCTTATAATAGGAATTGTAGGTTCCAGAATCAGAATTATCAAGGATGATCATCGATGTTACACTCTTCTTAATGTTGAAAACAACAACATAAAAATGATTGGAGACACGAATCGGGAAAAACGCCTATTTCAACAAAATAAAGGAAAGTTAAAACTCAAATTCTGACTTCTACAAAAATAAATTTCTAATGGAATGAGAAATTACCAATTCAATATCTGCAAGAGACCTAGAGGCATTGTCATCATCATTTTTAAAATGAGCCAAAATCTCCGCTGAAAACATATTCCACTGCTCATCTTCATCGATAAGTTTTTTAACTATAGCTTCAGTCTGTATTAAACAAAAAATCACATGCTATTTTAATCCTTGAACTAATCATGTTTATGTGTAAAATATCAGAATCATATATGATTTACTCAAAATCAGATATGAATCTGTGTGAATCATGTATGAGTACTCAGGATCAGATATGAATCTGTGTGAATCATATATGATTATTCAAGATCATAATTGATTCACTCAGAATCATATATGATTATTCAAAATCATATATGATTATTCAGAATCATATATGATTCTCATCAGAATCACATATGATTCTCATCAGAATCACATATGATTCTCATCAGAATCATATATGATTCTGACCAGAATCATATATGATTCTCATCATAATAGCATATGATTCTCATCAAATATGATTCACTTAGGTAACACATGAGTAATAACTGACTGAAAAAGTTGAATTAAAATAAAATAACTTACAATACGATTCGTGGGAAAAAAATGCCTTTTTGGTGACGGATCCTTTTTAAGCGATTCTTCATAATCCAGCATTGCTCCCCAAGAGTCAACAACATTTGCATCTATCCACAAACTTGGTGCCAACGTCTCCATGTTCAAACCTATAGACGATACCTCATGGTTACCAGAACGAGTTTGAAAAATCGTTTCACTAAATTAAAAAACAAAAAAAAAGTGAATTATAAATGTTATTACAGGAATAAAAATAAAGACCAAAACAAATAAAAATAAAGTAAACTTACAACTTATCGCCCTGCATTAAAAACAAGATATTCCCCAACTCAAACTCAACCCTCTTAAGAAAAGCGATAATTGTCGTCTTCTTATTCATGTATGGTGATGACAGGTAAGAAGATGGCTTAGGAACTCTTTTCTTAGGAGATGAACGAGTAACCACTCGTTCAGGAGTGCGAGGACACTCAATGTTAACCGGCTGAACAACCCGAGGCCAGTTAATATCATCCGGAATAAAAACAAATTTTTAGTTACAAAAGATTAAAAGAACAAATTATATAAAGATTAAAAGATGAAAATTTTGTTTTGTTGTGTTACTCGACTTGAAACTTGTAAGATCAAACTGCTAAGAGAGATAGGATAAACAAAGTACATCATAATATGCATCGCAAATACAGTCAATCACCTCTCCGACCCAATCAATATTTGTTTCAAGCCACTGCGTATACGTTTCTTTAGTAATTACTGGTACTTCCTGTTCATCTTCAACAACAGCCTCGCAAGCAACAGTCTCGCTTTCCAAATTATATCCCTCAACATCTTTATTGCCACCATCAACGTTCTCACCATCGTCAGATCCTCCTCCATCTCCTGAATTAAAATCATCAACATGAACATCTTTAAATAATATAACATCTTTAAATACTCCTCCATATTTCTCGTATAATTCAAGAACTTCTTCGTCATTCGGAAACTCGGTATTAGCCTTTTTTAGAAGATCTTCAAGTTCAACCTTCTCACGAGATATGTTTGAAAGCTTTTTTTTAATCATCTTGCAAAAACTCTGAAGATAAAAACGAAATCATATAAGACATGTCACATAAAACTGATGTGAAAATATTGAATAACATGTCAATTAGTCTTTAATCATATATGATTCTGATAGAATCATATGTGATTCAAACAGAATCTCATATGATTCAAGTAAGAATCACATATGATTCAAACATAATTATATGTGATTCTATTTGAATCACATATGATTCTGTTAGAATCACATATGATTTTACACTAAATCACATATGATTCTCTCTGAATCACATATGATTATCTCTGAATCACATATGATTCAATCAGAATCACATATGATTCTGTCAGAATCACATATGATTCTCTCTGAATCACATATGATTCAATCAGAATCACATACGATTCTTTCTGAATCACATATGATTCTATGAGTATCACATATGATTCTCTCTTAATCACATGTGATTCTGTTTGAATCATATGTGATTGTAGTTCAAACAAATAATTCAAAAAAGACGGGAAACGAGTCAAACCTGTTTATCAGTAGGAGGCACACAGGAAGTACGAGCCTTGCTCACATTCACCCCCACCATCATAAAAACCTTCGGTTTCATGTACTTCATATTCACTCCAATCTCCATGCAAATCCAATTTGCCTATGACTTGTTCTTCAAATTCAATTTTTGCCGTAGATTCACCGAAGTTGTGCTCCAGTTTCGGATAGCAGGACAGTAACGGATAACATTAAAATGCTCAAATTTTGTGGAATCAAGATACAGGAGCTGTTAAAAGAAAGAAAATTCCCAATGAGATCATAAAAAAGCATACACAAAAACATAAAACATAAAAAGTATAAACTTACAATTAAGAAGCACAATGGACCAATATAGTAGCCGCCAGAAGTCTTTGGGAGTTCACTATATTAAAGACAGTCGTAAATGTAACCACACCAATCAATTTGGGCAATGTTAGTATCTTCGGTAATACGTCTAACCACAGTCAAATTAACAATTGCCTTCATTGTATCAGCTTTACCCATCACATTGGCAAATAACATAAGGAAGTTGACTTTAAACATAAAGTCAACTCGCTCTGCGATGACCAACTTTGAAGCAATATGACTAGCTCGGATATCCTTCAACTTCATTGGATAAAATTGCTTCAACCACAAGTTCACAAAAGGATCATCAAGAGATCTCTCGGGTAAATAAAATAAATAAATTTCACCAAGAGGAATTCCTAAGATCTCGTGGATTTTCTCACGAGTGACAAGAATCGTCCCCTTCTCCAACACAAACTCGTAAGTTTTGTTATTAAACTTTGACACCACAAACCTTGCCAAACGAGATGGAAGTGTGTCAATAGAAACCAAGTGCAATGAAGAAAAACCAATATCCGACAAGAAATATCCCATGTCAACTCTCGCATCACGGATTGTAGAAAACAAGCTAGAAGGAACTGTCCTAGAAAAGAGAACATTAAATTTACTCAAATTCTCGTTCCTCTGAATCTGGTCGGCAGTAAGAGGTTTCTTATTCTTCTCCTTATTTGAATCTGACTTCAATACACGCTCCTTCTTCACTTTAACCTTCTCTTCTGCTTTTAACAAATGCTCCTTCTTAGGCTTCAATAAAACTACAACCTTCTTCAAAGATTTCTTAGGCTTCGAGACATTTTCTTCTTCTGACTTAGAAAAACGCTTCCTTTTCTTAGTCTCTGAAACATCCTTCATTTGCTTGACATGTTTCTTAGCCCTTTGATCTTTTGAGTCGCTATCAGACTTAGAAATTTCTTTCTTAATCTTTGTACTCTTTCCCTTAACACTCTTTGATTTTAAATTCTTAATTAACTGCTCATCCTCTTCACTTTCCTCACCCCTGTCCTCTTCACTTCCCTCTTCTTCATTAGACGCATCCCCTTCCTCGTCCTCACCCTCATCCTCTTCCTCATCACTATCACTACCTTCACGAGAACCACCGTCTTTACTACCATCCTTATCAGACCCACTATCATCTTCAATAGAACCACCAGACCCACTATCATCTTCACTAGAACCTCTGTCTTCATCCTCTTGCTCCTCATACGCTAAATTTTTATCAGTGGCAGGTTTCGGTTTACCAAAAGCTTGAGGTTTGACAGTAGGTTTAACGACGGTTGATTTAGGAGGAGTCCTATTCTTCATGACTACTCCCTTTGTCATCTTCGGATTGCCAGTTTTTAATTGACCTGCATCAAAATTTTAAATGTTAATAACCCGCAAATAATCTACTACAATATGATTGTTAATAACTCAAACATATGATTCTACTAGAATCATATATGATTATAGTAGAATCATATATGATTCAGATAATTATATATATGATTCTAGCACTATAGATAAGTCATCAATTCTGTTTAAACTCTTCACCCAAACAAGTATGCACAAAAATAGATACATGTAGATGACTCTAAATTGTTAAAATCCCTGAAAACAATCTACCAGCAATGCAAAAAAAATGGTCAGATATTTGGCCTTTTACACATCTGATCTCGAGAATTAACCATTTAACATGTGCTAATATGATATGAGAGATGGTAGGACATATGAATTTAGAGCTTTGTTCTAAGCCTAACATATACGATTCAACACCTTGAATTGCTGTGAAATTGGATCCTACACAACTACATTATAGTCCAGCCAAATACAGATTACTTTGATTTGATGGGGGCGTGTCGATGTACATATTATAATGAACGTTTTATGATACAGTAAGTTTCTAATGATTGACATTATATGCAGGTGAACTAATCAACTTAATATTAGCTATAAAAGTGAAACCAATTATGAGCAATCATTGCACAATTTACCCATACTTAATCAATCACATAATCACAATTGCACAAACATTCTAACCACCTTTCAATAACGACTCTCAACACATTTAACACATCCAAACACTCTCTCCAACGCATCTGATCATAACTACTTTGAATATACAAAACCCAACTTGTCACTACAATGTTCTGCAACAACTTAATGTCAAGTGCTAAATGACAGTAAATTACATATATCATAAACAGATCATATATGATTCTGAGTCATATAACTCAAATAAAAAATTCAAACTGCATAAGTTTTAAGCAAACTTATGTATCATAAACAAATCATATATGATTCGGAATCATATAACTAAAATAATCAAACAAAACATAACTACATTGATTATTTTAGTTTGTTTAAAACAACCAAAAACTTATGCAGGATATATCGTAAACAGATCATATATGATTCTGATTCATATAACTAAATAATCATATATGCAGAAATCAAACAAAACAGTTATAATCATTATCCAAGTGATTCTTCATCGAAACTAAAATCAAACTAAAACAACCAAAAACTCACAAAAAACATAACTACAATAAAACAATTATAATCAAATATAACAAATAAACATCAAAATATACAATAAAACAATTATAATCATTATCTAAGTGCATCTACTCATAATCATTTGAAAAAAACCGTAATATAAAAAAAATCAAAAAATTACCAGCAACAACACCCTCGGTTTGAGCAAATGATGAATCGATCTTCGATTTATCCTTAGTCGCTACAAATCCATTATTCATATGATTTGGGGGGGGGGGGGGAATTAGGGTTTGGTGTAAGTGATTTAATGAGAGAAAATTAGGTGTGAGAGTGAAGCGTGTTAATGAGAGTGTGAAGAGTGTGTGAGAGTGATACTGAGAGTGTGAAGAGTGTGGTGTGGTAAATGACCAAGTCACCCCTGAGAGGTATAATTAAATTTTATAATTATTAAATTACAAATAATAATAGCCATTGGATGATATCTAGATGAGAGGTCCAAATTAATTGAGCGGATTTATGGTAAAAAGTGGTTTTATACGGAACTTTTGCCATGATGTTAATTGTACAAACCAAGAGCATCTACTATAGTGGTTTATAAAAAGGTCTAAAAAAAGGTAAAAATGTCTATCATTTTATTAACCATAGTAGAAATTTATTTCATGCTTATGTGGAATGAAAATGTCTAATATCTTGAACCTCTTCTAAATTTAATGTTTTTGTGTTTAATGAGGTTTTATAAAGCTTTAAGTAGTTTATCCATAGTGAAGAAAAGTTTACAACAAGAAAAAAGTTTATGAATTTATGATTTCCGATGACTAGACACTATTATAAACTTTTATAAAAGTTCGCCATAATAGATGCCTTAAAAGCCATCTATGTATGTAGGAGTAATTGATAGCGCCTAGTAGCCAAGCATTAATATTTTCGTAACTACAAGAAGATTAAAAGAATTAATGATATGATATTGTTTTAAATTGACCATAACCGCATAATTAAAAAAGTGTTTTTTTTTTTCATCGGGTTTTTATTACCCTATGAATGTTCTATCCTTGACTTTGAATTTGAATGTTATTTATTAATGAATTAAAATCAAGTATCAGGGTCTCCGTGTGATATAACTAGGGGTGGCAATTCTCGACACGACACGATAAACGACATGAATCCGACACGAAGTTAAATAGGTTTGGGTTGAGGATAAATAGGTTTGGGTCAAAAACGGGTCAACCCGTCTAACCCGTTTAATAAACGGGTCATGTTTGGGTTGAGTAAGTATTAAACAGGTCAACCCCTGAACCCGTTTAAGTATATAAGATCTTAAAAATAAAATATATAACTTGGTTTTTATGTTGGATGTGGATTAAATGTATTTTGTTATTTACTTAGTATGAGTGAATTATAATTTTATACCTTTGATATCATGATAATTGACACTTGTAATTCAGAAAATTGTCACATAGTTATTTGTATGTTATTCTTATCATATTTTAGATCCTTATATCATTTTTTGCGTTTAAACTAGTTAAATCGACAAACCACCAACTTTACTCACTACTTAACCTATTTACTTAAATGGGTTAAACGGGTCACAAATGGGTTACACATGTTATGCAGGTCTGGGTTAGGGTTGAGTTTCTTGACACGATTAATAAATGGGTCGTGTTTGGGTAAAGGCTATACTAACCCGCCAACACGTGAACCCGAATAGGTTAACACGAACACGACTCGATTGCCACCCCTAGATATAACTAGGGGTATATTTTGTAATTTAATTTTTTCGACGAATAATTTATTTCATTTGTATATTTTTCGACAATAATTTTAGCTATTAGTTTGTTTATTTAGAGATTATAAGCAATGTCAAAAGTTTAGTAGAGTTTTGATAAGCTTTTCTTATTTATTTGAATCTTTTTTGTGTCTAATAGCTTCTTTGATTTGTACAATTGGTTCTTTTAATTGTAATCTCATTGAGGGAGTGTATTTAATTAGTGACATTTAAAAAACAATATGCGCAAGGAAAAAAATTGAATCTAACATTTATACTTTTAGTTTCATTACTTGCATTGTTTAAATTTAAGTTTTAACTATTAATTGTGTTTGATTTGTTGTGCTCAAGAGCATAGCCATAAATTTTTGCTAGGGGAGGCACATTTTAAAATTTTTTAAAAACTATACTATAAATTGGTTCGTAGAAAGAGCAAAGTACATAAAAAGTTAAACATTTTCGAAAATTTACACTATAATTTTTTTTTCGTTTCGGAGGCATGTGACCTTCGTGACCCCCTTATCTCCGCCTCTGGTTGTGCTTGATGCTTAATTGTTTGTATTGTTGAATTTTAAGTTTTAATTATCTTAGTGCATTTAATGTTCAAAAAAGAATTTATGTATTACTCCATCCGTCCCATATTAAATGTCCAGTTTGAATTTTTCAAATCTTTCTTTTTTAACTTTGGACATAAATATTTTTAGTTGCATTATATAATATTTTATGCAAAATATATGAATAGATTGAGTTTTAAATGTATTTCCACTGAGTATTATTTTTATCTAATATTATATAACACAAGCAAAAATATTTAAAGTCAATGTTGTAAAAAAAAGACTTGAAAAGTCAAACCTGAACATTTAATATGGGACGGAGGGAGTATAAAATAGTAAGATTTGATTTGAGCTTGTCTTTCTTTGACCAAACAGTCAAACACCCGCTTATATATGACTAGATGAGTATCCGCTTAGCGGCAGCGGTGTCTAGTTTTTCGTAAAATTCCGATGACCCATAAGTTTCTTTCAACAAACTGTATTTGTAGCGTTTGAGAATCATTTTTGAATAACTATAATTCTGATGCGTGGTGGCATGATAGCAGAAATATACAACTTTCAAAAAAATTATGTGAAGTCAATCTAAGTGTGGGAGTATACTTTCTAATAGGACTGTTTTAAGTTATTATTACGCTGTGTTCTTAAGAAAAAAAATGAAGAAAGTGAAAGAAAGATAAAGTAAAGTAAGTGAGATGAAGTAAAATCACTTTGGGGTGAAAGTTTTATAACTAAAATATCTTCACTTTCACTCACTTTACTTCTTAAGAAAAACTGAAGAACACAACTTTTATCACTTTCATTTTCTTTCCTCCCTTTTACTCAACTTGAGAACAGAGTGTAAGATTTTAGTAATAATAGATTCAAGCATTACAAAAAGCAACGGTATTATGTAGTTGGCAATATTATATTGTAGTTTAGAGGTATAGCCAACGTGTGTGACCGTCTTTTCTTGTTTTGTCAATAATTTTGGCAGTGATAAGTATTTTTTTTTTTACCTGTGTAGCGTTTATCAGTTGATGTGTGGCTTTTAAACTTGTAACCTTACAAATTTGATATCACCATAACAAGATTATCTTGTACTATCAATTTGCATAAATATTTAAGCATTGTTCAAAGTTATTTGTTTGCGGTACAAATAATTATCGCTAAAGGTAACAATACTATTTAATTTTTGTGATTCTAATAAACTTACATAACATTAATTATATACTGGACAAAGGGCTATACAATATATATTAACTTTTAAAAGACGATGCATATATGCTAGTCCCTTAAGTGGTGCAAAACCAACATTTTTAAAATAACATTATACAAATGACAAAGTACATGTGTCAAAGCAAAATAAACAACAAAAAACTGCAATTATTTTGTCTCTAATTTTTCCGAATTTGTCACGGGTTCCAAAACTAATTCATCATTTCTTATATAATTTTGTCAAATATGAAACCCAGTTCGACCCGGGTGGTTCAACCGGTTGAACCGTTCCGCTCAAAAAACAAGTTGATTTAAACCGAATCAACCCAACAGGTTGGTTCGAAAACAAGTCAAATTAAACCGGGTCAACTCGCCGGGTTTGAAGCGTCCCCCGTCAACCTGGTTTTTGATGTGTATTAATAGTTTCCTTTTGAAATATATGTCTTCAGCATTTCCAATTTTAGTTTCAACTTTTCACTTTTTACTTTTTGGTTTTTCCTTTATATATAGTATATAGCAGGGTAGCCGCGCGTTTCGGCGGCGGGTACCCTGTGAGGATTAACCGGAGAAATAGATCTCAATGAGATCTGATTCACCAGTTTGTATCGGTTCCAACGGGTCCTCTCTGGTTCGTTTTCGGATGGCTTTAATTGGTTAGCCGAACCGGTGGCGACACCGGTTTCCGGTTGAACACGTTGGTCCGGTCCGGTCCGGTTTTCAAAACTATATGTACCATCAACTTGTTAGCTTGTATGAAGTTTTGTGTGTTTTATTAATTTGTATAATGAGTATAATAACATGTACTTTTCATTTTAGGGTGTTTTAAAAATAACATTAATTAGTGTGTTTAATTAGTTTATATTTTGGAATATGTTATAGCTTCTTTAAATTATACGTTACGAAATTTTTATTATTCTTTTTAGTAAGAGGTGTTTTAATTGGTTGTTTTTAATTTGGTAGATGTGCTTTTAATTGGTTGTAAAATGTGAATAAATTATTGTACTTTTAAATAATAAGTTGTTTTAATAAAAATAATAATTACATTATGCATTTCTCTATTTATTTTCAAAAGTCAAACACAATTAATGCAAATTTTGAATGATAGATTTATGGCAATAGAGTTAATTTGATTTTCATGCTCAAAGGAAAAAAACGAAATGCTAATAATATCATACATATTGCCTTTTCAAAATTATAATATCAATTACATTTACATTGATGAATTTTTATTACACTATCTCTATATATAGTATTCGTATTTGAGACTTGTATATACATCACTGCAAGTTTTAATAAAATCAAACATGAATTTGTTCATCCGTGCCCTTTTTATCATCGCAACGATACCATTATGCGTTGCTTCTTCACCAAATGAGGTTTGTTTTTTTAGGATGTATATCACCAACGGCATAGAAGATAAAATTGCAGTCCATGTCTCTAAGAGAGGTGGAGAAGATCTAGGAAATCGCACACTGGCTTTCAATGAGGAATTCGATTGGAAGGTTGGTGTTGTGCTGTTTCGCACATATTATAGAGGTGAATTTTGGTGGGGATCAAACTTTAAAACTATTAGTATTTTCAATAGGTATGTTTTTGGTTCTTGTTTTGATGGAAACGTTTTCAAGGTACAAAGATGTTACTGGTTGATTAAACCAGATGGCTTTTATTTGTGTAGTAATAACGGGACATTTCCTGGTCGTTGGGTCCAAGTGGAACCTTGGTAGAATTTGTAGTTTCTTTTCAATATGAAATGTCATGGTAAAAAAAAGAAGCCAAGTGGACTCTTCTTGTGAACAAGGAGCAGTAATTTCACTATATCCATTTTAATAAGAATAAAGTGAATATGATTCTCTCTAACATGTAACTTTATATGCAAAACGACTTAAAATCATTCAAAATTGTGTCACTTTAATTATATTCTCTCAAAACTTGAGTAGTAATAGTAATGTATGAGTAGTGAAAGTAATTTTTTTTAATATACATAGATTTTCGATTCGATATTGCTAGCCGACTAATCTCATGGCAACTACCCTTTTTAGATAGCCTGGAGTCGGCGCAGGTGAACCTCCGTTGCCAATGGGGGATTAATTTTCTCCCCAGGGTTCGAACCCAAGACCTTTAGATACTTTCGTCCTAAGAGGCTAAGCTCTTACCACTAGATCACCCCCTTTGATTTTAGTGAAAGTAATTTTTAATTGTGAATTAAATCAAACTGTGGTGAATCTAAAACTACTTGATTCAATAATTGAAATACTCAAAAGTGTGATGTAAAAGGAACATATATATTCGTGTGAACCCACCTTCAAGAATATCATGATGCAATTAAGAGAAAACACTAATATTGTGAAGACATAAAATTGAAGTGACATAGTTTCGATAATTTTTTTTGGGTTAAAACGATGTAGTTTTAAAAGGCTTCACATGTAAACTTAGATGTGACACAACCTCATATTCATTTTCCTGGTATAAGTGTGTTTGCGCACGCGCGCAAGCGTGCGTGTGTGTGAAATCATAGAATTAGCACTTTGCACTTTTGGCACATTTGCCTTTAAAGAAAATAGCCAGATGTTTATGAACCAAATTTTCTCACGTCATGTGTGTCAAATTTAAGTTAGAATCCAATTAAGTGTCCATAATCATGGTGCCCATATAAAATTTGTGGCCCTGTGCGGTTAAGCATCCCGCATATCCTTAAATCCGGCCCTGAGTTTAGGCTCAGATCTAGTTTCTTAACGATATCTCTGTTGTAAATAGGGATTTTTTTAATCGATTTCGTGGCGGTCGACGGTTCAGTATGGACGAAGGTGTTGAGTTGGCGGCGTTTGGTGATGATTAACAAAGGAAAAAAATTGGTGTTCGGACTATTGGAAAATCATTTATCCTTGTAAATATATCTCCAGTAAGATGTTTTCATAGATATGATACCTTACGATGTTTAAGTTGCTTTGAAAGTGGCGGTGGATTACTTATGTGGTCATGGTGGTTACTTATGTGGTGGCGGCAGTTGTCTGTTTTTCACATTGATGGTGGTTAATAATAACAAGTTACTAGGTCAAATAAAGTAGAAAAAACAAGTTGATGTATTCATAGTACTAGTTATAATACCCATACACGGACATGATTTTTTTTCTAAAGTTTTAACTATGTATTACTATCGATTAAATATTTTAATTTTATTCTCAGGATAAAGCAAGGGCTAAAAAGATGTATTCTATCAAACTCTTATCTTTTATTAACGTATTTATACATACCTTATGTTGCACACATCATGGTACAATTACATTTCTTTATATAAAGTTAAATAAGAAAACCAAGCCCGTGGGTGAAAATCCAAAATCATATACTATGTTTTGAACGTTGTTAATATTTTCTTCATAAACATTGACATGATCGGTGATAAAAACTAAAAGGGCGTTGTTGATGAGCATAGAAACGCTACATTCACTAACAGTTTCTTATGGTCATGCATCAAGAAAATCCAAGCAAGAAGTATGATGAACAACTACGAGTTGCACAACAAAACACTTGCATTCACAATTTCATATGATAGCGAAGTATCATTTTATAGCTACAAAAATATTAGACGGAGGAAGTTTACAAATTATAATGTCTCTCCATCCTTCAAATCACATTCTAATATCATCATTTACAATTAAATATACATATTTAACATGGTTCACAAAAAATAGAATTTTGTAAGTTATGCCTTGACCACCCACGAGATATTTTTACAAAAAATTAAGAAATTAGCTATTAATTAAAGTAAAAAGTAAGAAAAGGTGTGCACTCTAGATAAACACACATTTAAATAAACTTTATCAACACTTATTTATCATACATGCATTGTTTCCTATGACCAATATGCGTTGTGAAGTAAAAATTTGTTTTTGAATTTTTTTTTCATGCAAGTACCTGATGTTGTGGTTTACTTTTTTTAATGCACCATTTGATATCAACTTGTTAGCTTTGCTATTTTGCGAAGATAACGTCTTACACATGAATTAGACTAAATACGTAATATAGTTGGACCCGCAGGGATTAATCATGTATACGGGACAAATTAGTGATGTGATGAGTCTATAAATACTATTTATGACTCTCTATTAAGGGTGTGGGAAAATAGTGTAGCTTTATTATTTTATCCTTATCAATAAACACTTTTTCTTCACTTTTCTTTTTTTACTTTCTAATCTCAAGAACTTTGTTATGTTTTACAATTGACATGAGAGCTAACCATGGGTGATTCGTGGTTTTAGTGTCAAAAAACATGTTTTTGAAAAAAAAAAAAATAAATAAAAAATTGGTTCGTAAATTTTTTTCGCAAATGGGTACTGTACGAAGAAAAATCTTAGCAAAAGAAATTTTTTCTATTGGTCCCTTTCTTGCAATATCATGTGGGTTGTGTGTTTTTTTTCAAGATTCCTCTCATCTTTAGCAAATGAAAGTATATAAAAAAAAAAGGGAACTTACGTCAGAAAGGAATCTCATTTTTTTTTGCAAAGGATAACATTTTGCGCAGGCAATCTTAAATGGATTGGTTTTTGAGATTTTTTTTTTTTTTTTGAATGAATTATATTTCGTGATTTTGTATATCATTCTAAAAACTTAATCATTTTTTAAAGTGATATGTGTAAGAAAAATCACGAAATAAAGGCGACCAAAAATTGTTTTATTGTGTTTGGAGTGTTTGTGAAAGCTTATGAAAAGTTGTGAAGGCTTGCGAGAATTTGTAAAGGCTTGCAAGATTAGGGTTTTCTTTTTTTTGCAAAACTTTCTTGCTAGACTTTTTCTTGCAAGAATTTTGTTGTGAGAGTTGTTGAGAGACCCTTCTTGTGAAAGTTTTTGTGAGACTTATCTTAAGATACTTTTTCACCCACTATTCTCTAAACGTCACTCTGCCAAAAAATTTAGAGAATCTTAAGAGACTTTTCTCGTGAGACTTAAACTTAAGAGAGTTGTTGAGAGACTTATTTTAAGAGACTTGGGTTGAGAGACTTATCTTAAAAAGATTTAGTTAGGGCATCAAACAACCAATTTCATGGACTTCATTAAGTGGTTTTATCGATCTCCTTGACTTCGAAAACTACATACATTGCGACTTCGGGTGTTTATCATATGGTTACGGGTTTAAGCTTCATTACAATGTAATTTAATCAAGATTAGGCTATTGTTTAGCAAATTGAAACATCTAGAATTTATGCTTAACTAGTCAAGTTCAAACAAATCCTAATGTCTATAAAAGAAACCCTAATCCTATAATAGCCCTAATGGAATCCTAATTACACAAACACATTTAAAAAACACAACAAAATCAAGATCATTTCATGGAAATCAAAACAAACATACTAAGTTTCACTTAAACGATCCAGATTAAGATTCTCCAAATTTCAAAGTTCAACGGCTAATTTCACTATTTTTGTGACAACGAAGTTTTTGTATGATATTGCTTATTTGGGATTGAAGTGACATTTCACGTGTGTACTTATTTATCTTAAAGACGTTGGTTGGTTGCATGTCTCAAGATAACTTGTTTGAGCGTTTATCTACTGTGCACCTCATACTTTAAGGAGTTACGTTGTAGTGCTAGTATAGGTCTTAAGTCACTATTATTTTTCGTACAAGCATTAAGTCACAATGTTGGAGTGTTTATTTCATTTTCAAATTGGTTATATTGGGTTGTCATCATAAAGTGGTCATTCCTAGCTATTTGGAATTTGAAGAGGTCAATTAAAGGTTGAAGAGAATAGATGAGATTGTTGAAAAAGAGAGTCATATTTTTCAACATATTCTCATGAAAAATGTGCTTAAACAGGTTATGGCCTTAATATTACTTCCAGTTCAAGGTGATTTTACGACATGTACACAACATTATGATGATTCCGATAACTCGCAACCATCAGGAGGAAGAAGTAGCGTACACGGAGATTGCAATGAAGAAGGGCTATAAGCATATACACCATTGATTTTTTTGGTTAATTTGTTGGGTAGTATTGTTTCGTCTTTCATGATTTGGTTGGTTGAGAGAATTGTGCTTTATCCATAACCAAAAAAGTATCAATAATGTGTACATCGGTGCTTATTAACTAACTGAGAAGGATTCTAAGTGAGTTATGCTGTTATGATACTCCCCGAACGACAACGATGGTGCTACACTTAAGAGTCTAAATTCCCCGCTGCGTTTTAGAAGACTAAAGAGATTTGATGAACGACAACCATGGTGCTACACTCTAGAGTCTAATTTCTCCGTTGCGTGTTAGAAGACTACAGAGATTTGATGAAAGAGGGATGTCGATTCAGGATGGAGCATATTAAAGAAAAAATCTCACTAGTTAGGAGGGAGTAATAACCTAACTCGATCATTACAGCACACAAAGTTCAGAGCTCCAAGGATCAGCGCCTTCAGTGGACAAAGATCGATGCCGAGTATTCGGAATAAGGAACTTCAAGGATGTTGCATAAGAAGTTCTGAGCTGAAAGGATCGAGAGCCGACAGTGGACAAAGATCAAAGCCGATATCATAGGAAGAAGGAACTCCAAGTCATCCTCAGTATCTTGTTTACATAGACTATGTGCTTCAACAACATTGTCAATCTTTTTATCTAACTTTGGTTATTGTTATTAAATTTTGATTATGTATTTATATGTCTCATTGTAACCATTCACGTGTGACGATATCTTGGAGGGATATTGTTAGCTTTGCTATTTTGTGAAGATAACGTCTTACATGTGAATTGGACTAGATACGTAATATAGTTGCAACCGCATGGACTAATAATGTACACGGGACAAACTAGTGATGTGATGAGCTTATAAATACCCCTCATGACTCTCCATGAGGGGTGCGAAAAAATAGTGTAGTTTATTATTTTATCCTTATCAATAAAAACTTTTTTATTAACTTTTCTCTCTCTACTTTTTCATCTCAAGAACTTCACTATGTTTTACATAAATCATCAACCTATACCTCATGAATCATTGAATCTTGATGTTTACCGAACTTATTGGTAAAAATCTTGACAATACACTACCATATAATGATAATAGTATAACATGTTAAAGATTTAGGACTCGTGGAATGTAACGTGTTTAGAAGCCGTTTTTTTGGAAAAAGTGCACAATGTGTGATACATGCACATTCTACCAATTTAAACTACCACAATTTGAATTGTTGTTGAAACCTTGGTCACTATACTTAAATGTAATGATTCTAGTGTAGTATGTTCAGTCTAGGGCTCGCAGATGTGTAAAACCCTTGTTTTTCGAAAATGGGTTCAAGTATATCTGGTAAATGGCTTTATCACATATTGCACACCAAAACTTGTTTTGTTGTGATAACCTTGACCACTATACTTAAATATAATGTTATTAGTTCAATATAATCGGAACCTAGGACAAATGAGAGAAATCTCGACATTTAAATCTAAGAAAACGAAAACCGGGTTTGTTATGACATGTGGTTGTGTGGCCATATTGAGGATCAATTATTGGTACCCTAAGCTAGGTTAAATGGACCGTGATAGTTACAAAAATTGTAGCCAACATAACCACCTAAATATAACATTTCAAATCAAGTAAAACCAAGCCTTCACGAAGGAGTTACGACTATTAAAAGTTTGGACAAAAATCTTGTTAAACCCAAAATTTTGAAAATAAAAACCAAGTGTTGGACTAATATCCACGAGGAACCAGGTTTGAGCCCGATTTTTGTAGGTTTAGGGTCAAAAGTGGTAGTTTTTGCAAAATATGTCTTTCGTAGTTCTCGCGACCTAGTTTTCAAAATGTCCAACCACACGTCTAACAAATTAATAACGAATAATTTACGGCCTTCCAAAGTTACCAAAAAAACTGCCCTTTTATGCTAAAAACAGCCTGACCACTCAAACTTATGGCCATTTTTACGTATGATAGAGTCCGATTGATCCGAGGGTCGTTGGCACACTTTAGTAGTGTACATAGTATACTTTACACACGTTTTGGAATGGGTCAAAAATGTTGAATAAGAAGGAGCTACAGTCCGTCAAAGTAGGCCACTCGTTCACTTTTTCAAATTTGTAAATAATAATATTAAGTGTTAAAACTTGACGTAAAACATTATTTTTGGTTAAAAAAAACTTAAACGCAACATACATTGGTGATGATAACTTACAAAACACATATGCATGACATTCATAGCATGTACACAACCTAAAGAACATTATTATTTAACTAGGCTGCGGTTAGAGTTTTGTCTCGATTTATGATGACGTATAGTCTGGAGTCGGGTCATAAACCCGACTAGAGCCCAATACTTGCAAGCCCGGCACGAACCGGGCCAATATCAATAAGAGTTTGGGCTCACAAAAGCCCAAACCCAAATCTATTTACGGAATAGATATCCGATATCTTCTAAAATAAGAAGATAATCATTCCCAACCGACCTAGGCGGGATACGCCGAAGGTTGGGGAACACGGAACCAACAAGGATTCCGTGCGTATATAAAGGGAATCATATCCCTCGTTTAAGGTACGATCTGATAACCCTAAACTCCTTAAACCCTAAACCGATTACTCACTCTCACGCCGGAGGATAATCGTGGGAGACAATCCCACGGTAAGCCTAACGGTGTCTTTTGTCTCTTAGTGCGCAGGTCTCAAGCAGCAATTCTCAATTGGTACGAGAACCGGAGCTCCAAACCAGGAACGCCCAACTTTTGTATCAACAATTTACGTGCCACGTCTATTTCCCGACACTTATCATTTGATTGAGGTGAGTTTCATAGGCCCGTATTTTAAACTTAATTTCTTAGTTGGGGTGAGAATACATGCTTACATTTACGATTGAACACAAGTAAAAATTACACGTTACGTACTGGCCTAAGTCCCGATAACCCACATTTCATTATTTGTGCACTTTATCATGAACCGTTAATTATATTGGTAAACACGAATCTTGTGAATAGTACCATTGGGATTGACACTCCCCGTATGGGTTGACTGAGTTACACATCAAATGAACGTAGCCCCATTTGGGTAACAAACAAGTGTGGGGATTAGACACTTACATTGGGCACTCATATTATATTGTTGTTAATGCTTTGGTGTCATGAGCTTAGGCAGTAGTAGACACATTTTGGTGTCATTGTATGTGTACACTGGTCACTTACGTTATAAAATCTTGTGGTTTAATAATTTCATTTACTTTAAACATATGATCTCACCAACATATTTGTTGACAAGTTTTAGCATTTTTTCTCAGGTAATTAACATGGATGTTTACGTGGCACCTATCACCGAGTCCATCTGCATGGCAACTTATCTTCAAGACTTTGTTATGTTCGAGTACATTCAGTGGTCTAGTCATTGTCATTGTGTACGATCGTCCATTTTTATTTGATTTTGGTACGTTTTTATACGTTTTCGTCTATTTTTTACGTTGTCGTTCGTTGTTGTATGTTTTTCATCCGTTTTTGTACTTTTTTTAGTCTTTATACGCTTTTATCCGTTTTTATACGTTTTTGTACGTTTTCATCCGTTTTCGTTTATTTTTGTATACTTTTTCATCCCTTTTTGTATGTTTTATAAGGTTTTATATGTTTGTATACGTTTTTGTACGATTCTATATGTTTTTAGACGTTTTCATGCGTTTTTATACGTTTTCATCTGTTTTTATACGTTTTTATATGATTTTTGTACGTTTGAACATATACAAAAATCGTATAAAAATGGATGAAAACGTAATAAAATGTATAAAAATGTACAAAAAATGTATAAAAACGTATAAAATCGTATAAAAACGTATAAAAATGTATGAAAACGAAGGAAGAGGTATAAAAGCGTACAAATATCATATAGAATGTTTGAAAACGTACAAAAGTGTATAAAACCATATAAAATCATACAAAAACGTATAAAACAGATGAAGACATATAAAACCTTATAAAAACGTATAAAATGTACAAAACAGACGAAAACATACGAAAGTGGACGAAAACTTAAAAAACAGACGAAAACGTATAAAAATATATGAAAATTGAATAAAAAGTGATGAAAACGTATAAAAACATACAAAAAACGTAGAAAAATGTATAAAACGTACAAAAACTAAAAAAAAATGTCCAAAACGGACGAAAAAAGGATAAAAAACGTACAAAAACGGACGGCAACATAAAAAATGGACGAAAATGTATAAAAACGTACAAAATTTGTACAAAACGGACAAAAACGTATCAAAACGGGTGAAAACGTATAAAAACTTAAAAAAACGGACGAAAATGTACAAAAATGGACGACAACGTATAAAACGTACAAAAACGTAAATGTAATTAACTCAAAGATTTATAAGTGAATAAAAAGACCAGAACGATTTATGTAATTAACTCAAAGAGTTATAAAAGAAAAAAAAAAGACAAGGGACTAAAGGTGAAAGTTATCGCAAACCATAGGGACCATTATAATAACTTTTTTAAGTGAAAAGAAAGTTAAGGGACGACCGGTGAAAGTCAATGCAAACCACAAAGAATATTACTGTAACTTTTCTAAGCTGGTAACCTGCTAGTTCCCGGTAATCTTGCGTATATTATTTACAATTTGAAAGTATTTTGCGTATACTGTTAATTCCAAAATTCGTTGCTTAGATCGTCTGTTTTGAATAAATATGTTGCATATCTTTACCTTTCACCTTAATATTTATTTATAGTACAATATAACCTTTATAAATTAATGATGTTGGGACCGAGATATTTTATTAATTTAGCAAGATAATATTATATAGATAAATTAATAATTTATTAATTTAAATAGGTTTTACGTTTGATTTTTAAATTTCCAAGTCCAATTTACTATTTACAATATGTACAAGTTAGAGATGAAAAATAAATTGGTAAAACAAGTTCCAATTAACATTTTATGAATACAAGAGATTGAAAAATTAATGAATGTATATTAATGAATGTTACGAGGTTCAAAACATCAAATAAAAACTGTGAAATTTTTTAAGTAATTATCCATTTATAGTTTCTTTTGAAACAATATATATATTAGAGTTTCAAAAGAATTATTATCTTATTATTTTATAAATTGGTATTAAGTTGGGATCCGACAAATTATTAATTTTATGAAATTATTAATTTATCCATTATTATAAAAATTTATAGAGTTTTTAGCGTAAATTATAGGCAAAAATGCATATATATCCCTCCTAAAGTGAATAATTGCATATATATCCTTTGTACAAGTTTTTTATTCACATAATACAATGATTTTTATGCATGCTTCGGATATATATGCAATTTTGTATTTTCGGAAGGATATATATATGCAAAAGCCCCTAAATTATATTATAGAGTTTGTTTAAAAAGAAAAAGGGGGAAAAAGAAAACTCGTAAAACAACGCCCAATTGGTGTGCCCTAATTTCAGCAAATCCTTCAAAATCCTTGGACTACTGTAAGCAATTACTGGTAATTTTCAAATAACAACAACAATGTAGTGTGGCATATATTTCTATGCTAGCTTGATAAGTGCTTTTGGGTTTTGAAATACTTGACTGAAATCCTATGTCTTTTAGGTTAATATGATGCTCCTTGCTAGCTATTGTATTTGATTTAAGCTCCAAACTTTACATTATATTAATACTTATGTTTGCGTTTAATGTCTACGAAGCAAAATTTATGCGTATGGAATGTACCTTCTATGGGAATTTATGCAACCGAATTATTTATGCATTTTGCAGATGCAAACAATTAGAGACAGTTGTATAGTCTGTGTGTAGGGAAGGAGCTTTGAATGATGCTATATCAGTTGTCATGTTCAATGCAATTATTGATCTGCCCCCGAACACGGCGAGGGTTGCTTTTCAGTTTATTGTAAATATGCTTCATTCACTTACCACAAGCCCAGATTTAGGAAATTGGGTGCGTCTTAATGTGTTTGCACCTCGACTTTTACATATGGTCCACCGTGAAGTTAATAGTAGCGGAGGTATATTTTCTTATTTTCTCCCTGTTTTTTGTTTGCAGGAATCTCCATATACAACATTATCAATTTGCTGGACCAATTTCACCTAAATCAAGCATTTATAGCGGCTCAACATATTGTATACTGGTAAGTAACGGTTTGTGCTTTAGATCAGTAAGTAGTTGCCCAGTTTAGATTCCAGTATCGCATGTTTATCATCAATGAGCAAATGCGAAACAAATATCTGAAAATTTACTCTGTATAATATTGATAACTGATACTAGTCTAATATTGCAAGTATCCTTTCATATCGCCAATTAACCGGTTATGTACACTATATATAGATAACTAATGGCTTTAAACATGTCAAACACAAGTGTCAGTGAATTACCAATTACAACTATCCTTTCAAATCACCGATCAACCCGTTATGTACACTCTGGTTACATCTCAAACCGGCCTGCCGAATTATGAATGACCTAACCGGCAAATAGCTTCACTTCAGCCTCTTTATTCTGTTTCAGTTGAACCATCCCTTTCTACGACTGCTTTCCTTCCATACGTCATTTGCTGGATCACTTGGTCATCAGTTGGATAAAATGTCATCCGGATAACCATGTAAATGAAGTACGGAAGGAGAGAGACAACTACGACTAACAAGATAACAATCCAGTACATGGGTGCGGGTCCTACGGCTTCCACTAGTAATTTATATTCTCTATGGGAAAATGTGGGTGAAAGTGCACCATAAGAGAGTAAGAAGATATACCACAGCAATATGCTTCCCCAAATAAATATGTGCTGGATCCGAGTGAAGTGCGTTATGATGAGAGCGATCTGACAGTTTACGGTCCACACAATAGCGGTATACATGACGATTCCCAGATGTTCAATGTCCACTACCTCTCCTCCTTCTCTGAAGGCCGAGGGAGAAAGCATATAGACATTTAGGATGAATATAAGCAAGGATGTAAGTATCCCGTTTGCCATCCACCCGATGATTTGTTTCCATCCGAAGAAAATATTTCTTTGTCCCTGTTGATAAAGGGCTGGAAACTGCGCATTCATGAAAGCAGTAAGGTTAAAAGGTCTATCTCATAAATTACGAAGGTGTTTGGATCTGCCTTTTGAAAGTAGCAAATCCAAATACCCACACAAAGTCAGAATTAGTGAAATGACAATCTTGGTTAGATGGGTTTAAAGAAATATACCTCAAGGCAATGATTTGAAGAAACGTCCTGCTCAAGGACGCCTAATGATATGACCGGTAGGGATGTTAGACAGAGGTTGTACATAACCATGTACCATCCATCATACAACACATCACCAGAGAATCTCGAGCACACTTCGTAGAAGAACAAGGTGAGTCCAAACACGATATTCTTGTATATGAAGTAGAGAATCTGCGAACAAGATCCAGTTTACGAAAAATATAGTGATCATAAATTCATAATTTTATGCCAATATCAGTGTTGTAAAAGGCGGCCACCAGCCGCCTTGATTTCCCAAAATCGGCCATAAAGGCGGTCAACGCCGGCCAACACCGATCAACTGTGGTCAACACTGTTTTTGTACTTTAAATTAGGTTTTTTTTTTTTTTTTTTTTTTCGTTGCTCGGATCTTGTTTTTTAATGGTGTGAAAGAATAAATTTTGTGATGTAATTTGTTGTAGATGAGAATAAGAGAAGACGAGACTTGCTTAAATAAAACCTTAATAAAGCCCAACATCCAATCATTTTTGAGACAGACGTAGTTATTTGTGATTAAATTTATCAATATAAAATATAAATTTAAAAATTTATATATAGAAAGTCTTATCCGCCTAGGGCCCGCCTCAACTGATTTCTAGCTAGGCTGTGGTCGACCGCCCGACTAGCGCCTAGCGCTTTTTGCAACCATGATAATTATGCCTATTAACTCACTGAAGTTTGGTACATACCATTTTGGAGATTCTCTTGTAACACCAGTGCCCGTGCACTAATAGTAACCGTTCCAAGAATCTAAATTGAGGCACTGAGAAGTCACTTGCCATAACAGCCTGCACGAATGTGTAAAAAATAAACATGCGGTGTCAAATTTGAATCAATCATCAAGGAGCATTTGTATGCTTTTATTGTAAAATGAATTTAAGGGCCCTATATGAACTTACATCTGAATGTAAAAATTGATTTTTGATAACTCTAATGCTTAGACACAAAAAGTTACTATTTATACTTTTTTACAAAATATATATTCCAACTAACTGACCGTACCTGCATTCCCTCCATGCCACTAATCCCGACTCCAATGTGAGCTTCTTGGATCATGCCAACATCATTAGCTCCATCTCCAATCGCCAGTGTTATCTTGCCCGTATATTTCTTCACCAGCTGAGTAATCTAAGTTTTTCCACAAAAAACACAAAGTTAGATATATTATAATTTGATTAGCAAAATTTCTAGTTATATTTGGGCTATTAACCAAGATGAATGTAATATACCAAGGCTTTCTGTCTTGGCGAGACACGGCAACATATAACAGTAGCACAATTTACTGCTAATCGTAAGAAATGGTCTTTCATCTCATTCGTCAAAGCGATCTCAAGTGCTCTTCCATCAATCACAAGAGCGAAGGGACCATCCTTGAGACTTTTGTCTGTAATCAGTTGATAAGAGGCTTGAATTTGCTTAAATATATCATCATGCATAGCCTGAAAATGCAGAAAAATGATTAATCCTTTTCCTAACTCGTGTTTTAAATATGAAAATTGAAAGTACATGATATACACCTGTAATTGGTTGTTCGTGTCGGCATCTGTGCTCAAACCGAGATGAAACACTTGCATGTCATGGCTAAGCAAATTACTAGAGAGCCTGACAAAAAAAATTCACGAAAAGATTAAGAAAATTCAGATTACATCATCAATGATCTGGCAACACATTTTTTTCAAAAATCTTCTCACCCGATATTTACAGCAGTCTCCTTCTTGTCTCCCGTAAGTAGCCATATCTTGACCCCTGCCCGTGCAAGTTTATCTATACATCCGGGAACCTGATATCGAAATGTTGAATAAGATCTTGGTTTATACATTTGAATAAGATCATTGTTTAGATAAGACTGAGGGAGTTTATGATTTTACCCCATCTTGTAACTTGTCTTCTATAGCAACAGCACCTAGAAGCACGAGCTCTCTCTCAATGGTATCACTTAGATTATCCAATAAAATCTCCCTATCAGGACCAATTGTGGCCTTTGCTTTAGAGAATGATGAATTCCATTCATCATACTCCAGTGTGTTGATCTTTCTGACTGCGAAGGCCATTGTCCTTAATCCTTGTTCAGCATAGCTAGCTAGGTGCATAGCTGTAGCATGTTGGTATGTTCTACCACCATCACCTAGCCTCTCCAAAACAATGCTGCATGATACAAACAACAATGTATTTAATACAATGTTGGTTTGAAAGATGATATTAAGGAATAACAAATATCATATAAATTGTGTCTGGTGGTTTGAGGTTAAGACTTAATGTAATGGTTTAATTGTAATAATCTCTATGCTACAGCAAGAATGCGTGTTCCTACTTACTAGAGATAGTGAAATGGGTTTTTTGTGTATCATTGCTGAATTTCCTCTGATGTCATGAGTAATCTCACGTGCTAATATCAGAGATAAGAAGGATTTGCTTAGTTGTTTTCGATTTCGTATTGTAATCATTTACTTTGTTGTTCATTCGTACTATTGATTTATGACAATGTAGCAATGTAGTATGCATGTCGGTTGTCATATAAAAATGCATGAACAAAAAGGAATGATTTAATTGCAAGACCAGAGTAGAACCGAATAGAAGCTTATGTCATAACTTCCATTGTGAATTTTCATATTTCCGTTGTGTGTGTCTGTATTTTGGTAACTTCATTAATTTACTATAAGCTCAGCAAATACACAAATGAAAATTTCATCAATTAAAATTGTACAGATAGGAATTGTTGTTGAAGAAAAGGTAGTAGAAATTGCAAATAAGAGTTTTTAGCTGCATGTGTTTGATGAAATAATGAGGAATAATGGTGATACCGGACACAACAATAAGGGCTATTTGCTTAGCCACTCTATTCAGTATAACTGCACGTGGTCAGTTGATATAGTTGGGTTCAAAGTGCCTGATATTTTTAATGTGAAAGCAAGTTGCTTGATGACAGTTTTGATTTGGAGGGTTGGACTGCTTATATGTGGGTTTATGTGCAAAATGGTCTTAGTGAGCAGACTATTTGCTCTTTTCCGGAGATTTAGTTGCCGGGTACTAAATATGGTGAGTTTATTTGTCCTATTCTTCTCAAGGCGTACTCATTCAGAAAGGCTTTTGTTGAAAGGTAACATATAAAAGAGATTGTGATGTACATCATTGTTAGTAAGATAAATCATGCTTGCAGTTTGGGGGATTACATGCACTTGTGTCACTAATGAGAGTTGGCCGAGGGGCCAATTGAGCTTCTGGGACTAAAGACAGCTAGTGCATCTTTTTGTGGACATTGGTGTGGAAATGCATATAGTGAAAAAGAAAGTTTTGTTGCGCTGATGCACATTCTTGAGGACAAGAATGTTTTGAAGAGGAGGTTATTGTTATGGGTCATTTTAGTACAAGGGCTGAACAATTTCTCATTCGTAGTTCAGGGACTATTTCTGTCAACTTTCAATAATTAGTTTAGAGTTAGTTTAAATGAGGGAAAATACTCAGTAGTGGTATTTGGTTCATTGTAAGAGTGTTTAACTCATCAGATCGAGCTGTACTCTGTGAGTAAATTTAGTGAGGTGTTCTGATGTTCTCACTAGATTAGTACATCAATTAGTTGTAGTGCAACGGTTTGTTCATCCTATTCGAGATCTAACAGTCTTAAGCCGCTACCATAGCAAAACAAAGCAATCTATGCATAGATAAAAAGGCAACTCCAATAGTGTTTTATGGCTTTTATCTTGCCTACTCACATCAGTACTACTTTTGCGTTCTTGTTATTTACCTCAACAAATACAATTTCGTGGCAGCTTGTAATTCTTCATCCACGGCATCATTTGATGTTGGGGATTAAGGTGATGCACAAGACAAGGTACAAGTGTAGGTGTATATTACATGCTTGTATATTTGTGCATGAGCGTGTAAAAGGCAGCATATCTGGGATTCAATATTGATGTCGACACTCAATTTTACTGGCAGTTTGTGGTAGTGAAAGGAAGGCACGCAGCTGAAGAATGACGAGCTTTTAGAAGTTATTTTTATATTTTAATTTTAATAGTACATCTTAAAGGTGATGAGCCTGCTCCCCGTTTTTCCTCCCCTGTTACTGCAAGTTGTGAGGAAGCTGGTCAGCTGGTGCTGTAATGACAGGCAACCATGAACCAGTTGGGGTAAAAGAAATTTTGCTTAATGACTTTTGGTTCTCGTGACAGTGGCAATGGGCCCACTTCGGTCTTGCGTTTTCTTTAAAAAGCCAAATGGTTTATCTTGTAAACTTTTTATGTTGTCCTTGTAGGGATACCACAAGGGTTAGCATGTTGAGGCATTGATATTGTGAGAATTTGGGTGATAATGCGAATCTGGGTGATGTTCTCATTCGTACACAGCACGAATGAGGCATTGATATTGTGAAAAGTTGGACGGCAGTGGCTTTGCACCTCACTGAATAATACTATCATGAATTTTAAGAATATTTTAACTATGCATTAATCTTCTTTTTGCTTGTCAGGGGAGAGGAGTCTGGTGATGTTTTAGTTACTGGGAAAACGAGTTCAGTTGACCAAAATAATGGTCCAAGGCAAGCTTCTGATATTCACAGTGTAAAATTCAGTGGTGATGTTTACATTATTTGAAATGTTTTCTTGTTTTTGTAACAGGGAATAATTAGTAAATTCATCTAAAGTGAGGACACTGTAGATGTAGATGAAGTGAAAAGGCGAGAAGTATGTTTTTTTTTTCTTGACTTGGCTTTTCATTATAAACTAGTGATGTATTAGTTTGAGTTTGTACCTGGGCAGTTCAAAATACTTTTTACAGCATCTATTATCGTATTATCGTGAGTAATGTTCTTTAAATCTTACGTGTATTGTTTTATATACAAGTTTCTAGCTGCATTGTATATTATCATAATGTTTGGGCTCAATCAAATAATAATGTCCAAGTGTTTTTAATGAATTGTACAATCAAAAGACTTACTTGTCAGCGCCTTTGCAAAATAGGAAAATCTGACCAGCTTCATCACGAACAATGACGGACATCCTTTTCCTGGAACTATTGAATTCTAATAAATTCAATAGTTTGTATTCCCTGATATATAAACCACAGAAGTGTAAATTTCATTATAAACAAAAATCATAAATTAGAAAATGGCAAGGAAAATAAACTACCTTTCAACCTTCACTCCAGAAGGATCAATCTCTTTCACAAAAATTGAAGACTGCGTTCTTCTACAGAATTGAAACCCGAACTCTTGCGCAGCAATCAAGAATGTCACTTCTTCTGGTGACTCTGCCTCGTACGTTAGCTTATGGCTTCCTGGTTGTTCATCAGTGATTGGCACCCCAGTATGACATAAAGCCATCAGCCTGAGGAACATCATGATGTCCCAGACATCTGATCCATGAAGCCATGTATTGTTTGTGAATCTGGCATCTCTAAAATTGAACCCTTTTATATAAGTCTCGCCAAGATTCGCTGCACTCTTCTTTGTCTCAGTAATTGGATGAGAAGAAATCTCCCCCATCTCTATGTTCTGACCTGCGGGATCGTAACCGAAATCCATTTCTTGAGACGCAGCACCAACAATGTCCTCATCCACATTGTCGCCATAAGATATCCCATCTATTGAGCATTTTCGAAACTCCATCTTGTTGCAAGTCAAGGTCCCTGTTTTGTCAGTCAAAACCAACTCGACCTGACCTAGCTCCTCGTTCAAATTTGAAGTCCGGGCCTCAACTGATCTCCCAAAAAATTCGTCGAAGAGGTGTTCGTCATTGTTTATATGCATTGCTTGTATGATCTTAACAACTTCGATGGACACATATAGAGACACTGGGATTAGGTAACCGTACAATACCAGCGCCCTCAAGAACTCAAGAAATCCCGAAACAAGTGGTTTATATGGATTGAAAGATGCACGGCGCAACTGAAGGTACCAGTAACGTACTTTAGGTGTATCTTCTTGATTTGTATATGTAACAAAACCAACTGAGGTGATTAACGACATCAAACCCATCATAATGAACAACACAAAAATCACTTGTTCCATCCTTCTCTCAACCGTGCTACGTTTAGCTTGGGATATCATTGAATTGCGAGCCACTTTCGTGTCTCGCCCAGTAAAGATTACCACCCCATATATGAATTCAGTGTTTTGAAGCTTCGAGTCGCGGAGAAGAATTTGAGAAGGTGATAAGGGATGTATAGAAGCCTCGTCTTCGTCTCCCAGCTCCAAATTTCCAACAAAGCTATATATATTTGAATTAGGATCTTCACATCTTATAGTTGCCTTAAACTTATCAAACTTGACTTCATCATCAAAACTCAACGTGCATTCCATGCAACGTTTGATCTTCAGATTGGATTCGCCATCCAGATTCATTGTCTCGACATAACATATGCCATCTGCATAGCTCGAAGACAATAGCAGAAGATCACTCGGAAAGTACTCATTTTTCTGTACTTTTACCACATCACCCACACAGACCCCCCTCCACGCCCGATCAGCAAAAACTCCATGCCCAGTATGAACCTTCACTTTTCTAGAATTTACTTCTCTGTCCTGAATAGACCGACGCCAGTCTTCAACTCCCTCTCTTACCATACTTGCTCCGACAACGAATACCAAAGGGGCTATACAACTAAGAGGCGAAAACGGAGCTAATGGAGTAAGTGATATCACGGCAACCAACAAAAAATATAAGTTTGCCACCTTCCTAAACTGTTGGAACAGTGATTTAGGAAGGAAGGTGACCACATTATATTTTGTTGTCAAAAGTTGGTTACTAGGGTACTTATTGGGTATGGATTTGTGCTTATGTGACTCGTTACAAAACACTACTCTAGAGAAGCCTAATTGACCCAACTCTGACTGGTGATGCTGTGATGATCCTAAGCATGCAAATGTGTAAAGATGGCTCCATTTCAGTTTTCTGGTAGATGGCTGTGTTGCCATTTTAAGATCGATCGCTACAAAACATACATATAAAGAACTTAATTAGTTACTGCTTCATGCAATTTATTTTTGTACAATATCACACTCTGAATTTGTTTTGTTTAACTCAACTCATGTTTCACATCTCGGGTAACATGAGTTTCATACTTTGGCTTGTTGGTTATATTAGAATTACGATTGGGTTAAAATTTCTAGAAATTACGATGCAATTTATTGGAAGTGACATTACAGACAAATATGATTACTAGTCCATTTCGATGTGCAATTTATTCGATGCACGAATACAATGCCGGTTTCTATTGGTTAAACAATAGAAACTGCAATTTATTGGTACTCTAGTAGAAACTGGCGAACGGTTTAAACAAATAACAGTACTTTGTTTTGCCGTGTATGTTAATACTGGAGTACCAACAATTTTGATCCAGAATTATGATAATCCTCAAGGACTATCGTCAACGATCGTAGCTGAGTTAGGTTAAAGTGAAGGAATGTATGCAATTTCTAGTTAGTTTTTAGAGTAAAGTCTAAAATACATTCATGTGGTTTGTCCCGTGTCTTGCTTTACATCCATAAAACTTTTTTTTGGCACAAAACCATCCTCGTTAGTAAAGTTGGCACAAAACCATCATTTTGTTAGTAAAGTCAGTCAATGAGGACTAACGGTGCAAATTATTTCTCCGTTATCTCCTAACGGAAGAGAGAATATTTGCATCGTCAGTCCTAAGGACTAACGATATAATTTATTTTCGGAAATAAATTGCATCGTTAGTCCTAAGGACTAACGGTGCAAAATTCTTTAAGAAAATAGATTAAAATGGGGCCAATAAGGAGGTGGTGGTTGTGGTGGGTGACGGCGGTGGAGGTGGGTGGTAGTGGCGGTGGGTGGCGATGGTGTTTGTGGGGGGTGGTGGCGGTGGAGGTGGATGGTAGTTGGTGGCGGTGATGGTGGTGGTGGGTGGAGGTGGAGGTGGTGGTGGTGGGTGGTGGTTAGCGACGATGGAGGTGGGTGGTGGTGGCGGTGGGTGGTGGTGATGGCAGTGGTGGAGGTGGCGGTGGTGATTGTTGTGGGTAGCGGCGGTGGAGGTGGGTGGTGGTGGCGTTGGGTGGTAGTGGGTGGCGGTGATGGTGATGGTGGGTGGCGGTGATTGTGGTGTGGCGATGGTTGTGTTGGGTGGCGGCGATGGAGGTGGGTGGTGGTGGCGGTGGGTGGAGGTGATGGTAGTGGTGGCAGTGGAGGTGGTCGTTGTGGTGGGTGGCGGCGGTGGAGGTGGGTGGTGGTGGCGTTAGGTGGTGGTGGGTGGCGGTGATGGTGATGGTGGCCCCCTTTTAATTTATTTTCCAAAAATAATTTGCACCGTTAGTCCTTAGGACTAACGATGCAACTTATTTCTGAAAATAAATTGTACCGTTAGTTCTTAGGACTGACAATGCAAATATTCTCTCTTCCATTAGGAGATAACGGAGAAATAATTTGCACCGTTAGTCCTCATTGACTGATTTTACTAACAGATTGATGGTTTTGTGCCAACTTTACTAATAGAGTGATGGTTTTGTGCCAAGAAAAAAGTTTAAGGATGTAAAGCGAGACACGGGACAAACCACAACGATGTATCTTGAACTTTACTCTAGTTTTTAATCGCTAATTTCTCATATATAGATTCAAATACACTATTAAACATCATCATGAAGGGATGAGCAGAATGTTCATCATTTGCTAACTAGTGTAAAAGACCCATATTTTAGCACGACCATGATCACCTATGAAAGTATGAACTCAATTAATACATATTTTGTAGCTTCGTATGTGTGGATTATTAAGATCATTTATTATGCAAATTAACACTATTAAAGTAAGGTATTGTTGTGCTTTTATAAACAGATGGTTTATCACCGACCCGATAAAACTTTTTAATGGATTGTGTTTGTGCATACACTACAACAAAAGGAGGACAGACGGCCAACTTTTGGCGAGGACACCAATGTCTTCGCCAAAAGCCGCAAAACGACAAAAAAAAAAATAATAATAATAAATAAAATAAAATAAAATTTTGACTTGAATGACCATGTACAAAAAAATCAACGTAAACTTTTGCCAATGACACGTCCTTACCAAATCTTTGACCACTTTTTATTTTTCCCTCGAGTTTTTTAGAATGGCTAATTACTCCCTCCCGTTTTTCCGGCCAAACCTTTGACGAGGACATGTATTCGCCAAAAGTGTTGACCATTGTTTGACTAATACAAATAAATTATAAACTCTTTATAAATAATATTAAAGACATGAAAAAATGAATTAAAAATGTTATATACTCTTGGCGGGTACTTGTCCTCGCCAAAAATATATACAAAATAATTTTAAAAATCGAGTAAAAATAACGATTTAAATTAATTAAAAATGATTTAAATTGAATATAAATGATTTAAATTAATTGAAGATGATTTAAACCGATTATAAATGATTTTAAATAATTTATAAATGACTTAAATCAATAAAATATATAAAAATGATTTAAATCAATTAAAATAATTAAAATTACTTTTTTTTACTAGATGACAAAAGGGAAGACGAATCCGAACGGATAAACAATTTTGCCACTCAGATTAATGATCTTATGGTGTTGTAGAGATTTGGTATCTTTGTGTTGGTAAAAACAGGTTGTGAAACATCAGATAGATTTTTTTTCTAAAAAAAATCTAAAAGTTACCCATTTTGCAGTAATATGCTGCAAAATAATCAGTAACTATTGACGAGAACAAGTCTTCGTCAAAAGTGTACACTGATATATCATGGTATATTAGTGTAGGCTTTTGGCGATGACTTGTACCCGCCAAAAGGTGTAATTAATTAATACAATTAATAATTAATATATTAATTAATTACGTAAAACTTTTGGCGAGTACATGTTGTCGCCAAAATGTGTCGTGCTGGCTTTTCCTTAACTAAGAAAATTGTGTGGGGCTCACTTGTCATCGCAAAAAGTGCGAAAACGTCTTCGCCAAAAGGATATGTGATAAAGTATTGGCGAAGACGTTTCAGTGATGATTTGATTTTGCCAAATACTTTTGGAGAGGACAACCTCTCCAAGTCTCAAAGTATCTTCTCCAAAAGTGTTGATGTTGTAGACTTGTAGTGATATGAAGAGAAAAAATGTCTGTTTTTCTAATATAGATAAAAGCCAAGAACATTTCAAGTTGAGAGACGGCTTGTAAACATAGGTTAAATTATTTTTTTCTTTGCAGAAGTTCACCCACAGATTTATCCTTTTAGGTTTTCGTTAACACCCTTTCAAATTATTTCTATTTTCAATTGTGTGTAATAATGAGTATTTTATACACCCATCATATTTAAATATTAACTTTCTTTATTAATTAGAAAATAGCTTCAAAATAAATACGCACTAGAAACAATTTAGGTGTAGATGGTAAATATGAAAAGTTTCAGTGGCCCGGCCGGTTTAATTTGTAAGTTATTTACTTTTTTATGCAAGTGACCCATATATGTGTAAAGCAAAAAAGAAATTAATAATCCATGTTTGCATGTAGTTTTTTTTAAAGCAAACCAAATTTACAAAAAAGTCTAAGAAGCAATGTCCCACTTACAACTTCATATCATTTAGTAAGTTCGCTTAGGTGTAACTTCTAATCTCAATGCATTTTCTTTTGACATGAAATTATCACTTGATGCATATATATATCATGCTTGCTGCACAATCTTTTCTTAAAATTTCATCCATCAACACTCAGAATTAATTAAAACTCATATGGTCAGGATTATGAAATTGTTATGGTAACAGAATATGTCATTTATACAACAACTTAATTACTAATAACATCTAAAGACTACTTTCACATACATGCATAGCATTTCAAGATTTCTTTGATATGATCTAACATAATCAGTCATATATGAAGATTACTTTTCCACACACAACATTGTTTGCAAGAAGATTAATGTAGTAAACGTACCTGATTCCACGCACAACTCTTGGAATTACTACAACAATTCGCCACGTCCAACACACCAGACAATCGGATCTACACACTTCACAGCTCCAGAATCTATGTAGTATCTGCTATGAGGAAACACATTGAAAAATCAACTTTTGGATCAACTACTGTTAAGACTAAATGGAATACAGTAATACACTACCTATTAAAGTTAATATTCTCTCCTCTAGTTTCTTGCTTATATGTTGCTCCGGAGCAAAATATTAGGGGCAGCAAATGTCAGAACACAAACAGAGGCGAAAGTGTCGATGTTTTTCTCAAAAAAAGAGTAGAGATTTTACGAAGGAGATGACAATGTTCAGTAAATTTAATGAAGAAGATGACTAGTAGAGAAGAGAGATAAAGAGATATGGACCTATATATTAAGAAAAGTTCTTTTTAACTTACAAGGGTCTAATATACAATTAAAAAGTTTCTAATCTTATTTAGCTGCTTTTTATTACGTGTAAAATTTCTTTTGTTTTGAGTTTTGTTTTTAACTGCTTTTAGAAACACAGATAAATTTTTATCCTTCTGTCATCTGTTTTTTTTCTTCGATTTAGTTTTGTTTTAACATACAAGTTTTGTGACAAATCAATTAATGAAAACAAACTACAAAACGATATATAAGTTCTAACCAAAGATATAATAGACTACTTTAATATTGTTCAGTGTAGTTTCAAAGGTGGCACGTTGGTAGAACTCGACGAGTATGAAACATTTGTTATAATAGTTTTAGACACTGATAGCACATTATGTAATTATCTACAAATTTATTTTCTTAACATTCAAAAATATGCATGTTTGAGCAACATTCTTTGTAGCTATAGAACAAACACATCAAAATATAAACACTCTAAATCAGACGACGAACAAAACAGAAAAAAGACATGTCTAGATCTAAACAGAACACAGAAAGCAAAAAAGAAAAGCTGTTGGGAAAGATCGCCGGTTATTTCCCGAGAAAGATCGACTGAGGTTATTATATGAGTATGTGAGGATGTAAATGGTGGTTACCTATCACTCTATCATATTGTTATATTAAGCACATTGTAAAATGTAAATTAGATGGTATAATTGTATGTCTTTTTCCTTATTAAGAGTTAGTATTAGCGTGCAATTTTCTTATGCTTTCCAAAAATAGAAACTGCAAATTTCCAAACTAAAAATGAAAAGAGAAAAAAAGTTAATTTACAAACTTTTTATATATGAAACAAAATTATATACAGATCAAATCTAAATTTGTTTAATCTTAATGGTTAACAGCAGCAACTAATAGAAAATTATTGCACTTTAATTTCTTAAGGTTTTTCTAACTTGTGCCTTAAGGCACAAGTTAAGTACACAATAAGTACACATAACCCACAAAAAAGTACACGGTGTTCCACATAAAAGTACAGACAATTGTACTTTTATGTGGGTCCGTGTATACCTTTGGTGTACTATCGGTGTGGTTAACTTATGCCCTTAGGGCACAAGTTAGAAAAAAACTTATCTAATTATATAGATAAATTAAAGGCAAAGAACATTTCAAGTTGGACATGACAATTGACAAGTAAACTGCTACTTGTGTGATTTTGTTGCAGATATATACGTAGTAATAAGAAGTAAGTGTTTTTTGTAAACATGGGTTAAATTATCTTTTTCTTTGCAGAAACTCATCCTAGCTTTTAGATTTTCGTTAACACCCTTTCAAATTATCACCATTTTCATTATTGCGTGTAATAATTTGTATTTTATACACCCATCATATTTAAATATTAATTTCATTTATTAATTAGAAAATAACTTCAAACAAAAATGCACTACAAACAATTTAGGTGTAGATGGTAAATGTGGAAAGTTTTAGTGGCCCGGTTTGTAAGTTATTTTCAAATTACTTTTTCATGCGTAGAATTTGAACATAAGTCGAGGCGTATATATAAGAGTAGGACCACTTACGAAACTAATTCGAGGTTTGTATTGTTTGCATGCTAGCCAACTATTTCAAGTATACTATCCATCCAAGGTGAAAATCAACATTTATTGCTCGCGCAATACGAGGACGAGTATCTTGTAACTAAATTTTTCAGCGAACAAATGTTTTTCAGTGTATACATATTTTGTGACCATAGCTTTACGAATGATAATAATTTAAGTTAGATTAACTTTAAATAATAGTAAGACAAACTATTTCATATTTAAATAAAATGTCCGAAAATAAATAGATCAATATAAATTTAAATTGTTATAAGTGAGCATATGACTCAAGAAAGGTGACGGAGATGAATAATTTTTTCATTAAGCGAAAGTTAATATAAAAATAAAAATTTATTATGAGGCATAAACAAAATAAAAGGACGAGCTGATTAGCATGAAGAAAACAAGAAGAAAATTATCCCGGTTCACCCATTTTTATCAGTTTTGACGGTCCTCTCAGGTTCGTTTTCGGACAGTTTTTATTTGCTAGCCGAACCGATGGCGACTCTTGTTCCTGGTTAATCCGGTTGAACCCGTTGGTCTAGTCCGTTTTTAAAACCATATGTATCATCAACTTGTTTGCATATAAATTGTATGAAGCTTTGTGAGTTTTATTAGTTTGTACAATATGTATAATAATGTGCATTTTTAATTGTATGGGTGTTTTTAAAATGGCATTTATTAGTGTTGTAACTAATGCATTCAATGTTACAAGTTTTGAGGTTACTATATATGCAAAAAAAATTAAAAAATCTACAAGGCCGATTAATCGCCGCCCAATCGCTACTTGGTCATCAACCTTTTTGATTTGTGCAAGTCGGTTAACAAATCAGTCAACCGTTGTCAACGGCGGTCAACAACTGTCAACGGTGGTCAAACTTTTCGGAAACTTGCAAATCTTGTCGGAAATACCCAAAACTCGTCGTAAACTAGTTTTAATCAATTATAGTCGCTGTTTATATCTATTACAAAATGTTTTTTAAGAAAAATCTTGACTGGAATATTCTAAACTGGCCGGAAATACCAAAACTTGCCGAAAATGTCAATCCGAGTAATTGCCGATTAATCTTGCCTAGACCAATTACAAGCTACAAAGAGGTCGACTGCTCGAATACCAATTCACGATTTTTACAACCTTAGGATTTTATTAATTTTGTGGGATATATTTTTTGTTATTACTGGGATCGCCTTACTACAAACATTTGGTCATATATTTATTCTAAAAGTAAGAAGCTGAAATTGTGATGAGATAACATGAGTGACCCTAGAAACCTGGAGTCACCATTAGTACTGGTCTTATTTTGACCTAACATGCTCTATCTTCATTAATTGTTTTTGATAAAAAGTTAGTGAGTTTAATATGGGCTATCTTATTTGAGGAGAGTTATTTTACAAAACAAACTTTTTTCACATACCAAGGAATTCATCTCCACCATCCATTTAAAAAGAAATCAATGGCTGAGATTAAAAGCATTTTATTATTTCACATATTTTTTATAATTTAAATATCTCTTAAACCGTTAATCGTTAAGTGAAAATATTTACACCGTCGTGACGAGCATATAATTATCTTTCTATAGACGGGCACTTTGATATACTTTCGAAAAAAGAAAAAAAAAATCGTTTTTTCACGTTTTTCGTATTTTTTTTGTTTTTTTTACGTTACTGAAATTTGCATGAAAAAAATCATATATGATAAAACACTAAATTGAATATCACATGTGATATTAGTGTTAAATCATATATGATATGTAATATCATATGTGATATTACACTAATATCACATGTGATATTCAAATTAGTGTTTTATCATATATGATTTTTTAATGCAAATTTCAGTAACGTAAAAAACAAAAAAATTTAAAAAAAAACGTGAAAAATACGAAAAAAAAATTTTGTCGAAAGTATATCAAAGTGCCTATCTATAGAAAGATAATTAAATGCTCGTCGCAATAATATATTTTTTTTCGCTTAACGATTAACGGTTTGAAATATATTAAAATTTGAAAAAAAAAAATGATGAAAGTGAGTTTTTTAAATTGTTTGGATTAATCTCATCCATTAGATCAAATAAAAATAGATGGTGAAAATTGATCCCTTGGTATGTAAAGAATCTTTTATCCTCAAATGATCTTAAATCATCTTATTTTATCAAAAGAAGTTAACAACAATTTTGGGGTAGTTTCTATGAACTAAACGTAGAGACATTTTATTTTGCATACTAAAAAATCCTTGCATACTAAGAGATAAATCCTCACCTTCCATCTAGTTTGATCTAATGGTGGTGACTAACATAAGATTTAATATGTCTAAACCTAAGTTCATGCTTTTTTCTTGTCATTTTTTTTTTTTTTTTATCTTTCTTATTTATTTTCTCATTATTTGTATTTTTTTTATCACTTTTTTTAATTTCACGTTTTTTTTCATACGTTTTTGTCCGTTTTTTCCGCTTTTTATACGTTTTCGTTTGTTTTCATACGTTTTCGTCCTTTTTCATACGTTTTCGTCTGTTTTCTTACGTTTTCGTCCGTTTTCATACGTTTTCGTCCGTTTTCTTACGTTTTCGTCTGTTTTCTTACGTTTTCTTCAGTTTTCATACGTTTTCGTCCGTTTTGTTACGTTTTCGTCCGTTTTCGTCAGTCTTGTTACGTTTTGGTCTGTTTTCTTACGTTTTTGTTACTGAAATTTGCATGAAAAAAATCATATATGATAAAACACTAAATTGAAAATCACACGTGATATTAGTGTTAAATCATATATGATATGTAATATCATATGTGATATTACACTAATATCACATGTGATATTACACTAATATCACATGTGATATTACATATCAAATATGATATTACACTAATATCACATGTGATATTTAAATTAGTGTTTTATCATATATGATTTTTTAATGCAAATTTCAGTAACGTAAAAAACGAAAAAACTTAAAAAAAAAACGTGAAAAATACGAAAAAAAAATTTTTGTCGAAAGTATATCAAAGTGCCTATCTATAGAAAGATAATTAAAATGCTCGTCACAATATTATATTTTTTTCGCTTAACGATTAACGGTTTGAAAGATATTAATATTTGAAAAAAAAATTATAAAAGTGGGTTTTTTAAATTGTTTGGATTAATCTCATCCATTAGATCAAATAAAAATGTATGGTAGAAATTGATCCCTTGGTATGTAAAGAATCTTTTGTCCTCAAATGATCTTAAATCATCTTATTTTATCAAAAGAAGTTAACAAAAAATTTGGGATAGTTTCTATGAACTAAACGTAGAGACATTTTATTTTGCATACTCAAAAATCCTTGCATACTAAGGGATAAATCCTCACATTTCATCTAGTTTGATCTAATGGTGGTGATTAAAATAAGATTTAATATGTCTAAACCTAAGTTCATGCTTTTTTCTTTTCTTTTTTTTTCTTTTTATCTTTCTTATTTATTTTCTCATTATTTGTATTTTTTTTTCACTTTTTTTAATTTCGCGTTTTTTTTTCATACGTTTTTGTCCGTTTTTTTCCGCTTTTTATACGTTTTCGGCTGTTTTCATACGTTTTCATCCTTTTTCATACGTTTTCGTCCGTTTTCGTCTGTTTTCTTACGTTTTGGTCCGTTTTCTTACGTTTTCATCGGTTTTCATAGGTTTATATACGCTTTCTTCCGTTTTTTACAATTTCGTCCATTTTAGACGCTTTCGTCTGTTTTCTGACGTTTTCGTCCGTTTTCATACGTTTTCGTCCATTTTCATCTGTTTTTATACGTTTTTGTCCGTTTTCATACGCTTTTCATTCGTTTTTATACGTTTTCATCCGTTTTTTTGCAGTTTTTATACGTTTTCGTCTATTTTCATATGTTTTCATGCTTAGTATTAAACTTTATTATATTACATGTCTACTATCAATTGTGATATTTAATTATAAAAAATTTAATGTCTAATATTACTTGTGATATTTCATAAACAAACAAGTATGTTTTTTAACCTTTAATATCACCTGAGATATTTCATTGCTCTGTATATTTTTATAGATTATCACATATTTGTTTTCTAATATTTTTATAATTTTCAGTTATAAGATAGTTTTTGTGCCTTTCATCGCAATTGACAAGCGCATATTTTTTTAATGCAACCAATGTTATCTATCACTTGTGACATTATACTCTTAGTAGAAATAAAAGGGTTAAAGTCTCTTTAGGTGAATTCTTATTTTGTTCAAAAAAATGCTAATTTAATGCAACACTTGTTTGATTTTGAGAATATGTCAAGTCTCTATTTTCATAGTTTGCTTCCTTTTTATTCATTTTGATATTTTTAAATTACATTTATTTATCTCTTATGATATAACACTGTAAGAAAGATGAAGAGTATTACACTCTTTATCATATATGTGTTATCAGTTGTGATACTCAACTAAGAATGTGAAATATTAAATTCATACCAAATGTGATAAGAATTTAGTATTTTACCAAGTATATATGAAAGAAATGATAATAAACATCACTTATTATATTAATGTGATGATTCTGTTCATTTTTCTTATTTGTGTTTTTGAAAATATTTAGAAAGATTTTTGTGTTTTATGATAATATGAAATATTAGAAAATGTGTTTAACTGAAAACAAGAGATGTTATGAAACTTTTGTTAGACTTGTGATAGATTTTTCTATTTAATGGATACATTGTGCATGTTTTGACAGATTTTATAGCGGAATTTAAAAATATCTATGGTTGAGTCAACAAACTAAAGAAGCTATGGTTGAAGAAAGCGCACATCTTTATAAACAAACTGAGTAAGCTCAAACACATGTGATGTCACACATGATATCACAGGTGGTATCACCACACTTGTGATATCACATGATATCACAGGTGGTATCACATGATATCACGGTGATATCACAGGTGATATCACAGGTGATATAAACTATGATATCACACATGCTATCACCGGTAATATCACACATGACATCACAGGTGATATCAACAGTGTTATCACACATGATATCACGTGTGATATAGGGGTGCAAACAAGCCGAGCTTTTATCAAGCAACTCGAGCTCGAGCTCGAGCTTGGCTCGATCGAGTCGAGCTTTTATCGAGCTCAAGCCGAGCTCAAGCCCAATATATTGGCTCGAAACATATAATGAGTCGAGCTCGAGCTTTTGATGGCTCGGCTCGAGCTTTTTCGAGCTTTAAGTAAATAAGGGTTAATTTGAATATTAACCTAATTATAAATAAGTATTCAAGTTATGGAAATCATTTTGCTCAAGTATTCAAGATCTATGAAGCTTACGACGTCTCGCGAATAATATTTTGTTGAACTATTTTAGACATTCGAACCTTAACTAGTATTTACTGATTATGGTTCATTTTAATGTTAGACTTGTTTCATCTTCTTGACTCTTGACTCTTGAATGTGTGGCATCATGTGACAATTTTGTCACATTTTTTCTAAGTTAGATATGATTAATTGGTTCAGGTGTATGTCCCTTTTGTAAGGTCTTTATATGATTTTATTCATTGGGTACTATATTGTATTTGTTCTTCTTTTCGAGTCTCAACTCCTTAACCAACCTATTCAGGAGTTGGAATAGGGGTGTAAATGTGTAATCATGTATTCATATACATATATTTGAGCTTTTCAAGCAAAGCTCGAGCTTTGCTCGAAACTGAATCGAGCCGAGCTCAAGCCTAGATGGTTAAAGCTTGACGAGCTATCGAGCCGAGCTTGAACCTAGTTTTTATTTTCGAGCCGAGTTCGAGCCTTGTCAAGCTCGGGCTTGGCTCGGCTCGGTTGCACCCCTAGTGTGATATCATAAGTGAGGTGATATCAACTATGATATCACAAGTGTTTGAGCTTCCTCGGTTTGTTTATAAAGATGTGTGCGATCTTCAACCATAGCTTATTTAGTTTGCTGATTCAACCATAAATATTTTCAAATCCCGCTAAAAAACCTATCGAAACATGCACAATATATCCATTAAATAGAAAAATCCACCACAAGTATAACAAAAGTATCATAACATCTCTTGTTTTCAGTTGAACAACTTTTCTAATATTTCATAATATCATAAAACATAAAATCTTCCTAAATATTTTCAAAAACACAACCATCACATTCTTAGTTGAGTATCACAACTGATAACACATACATGATAAAGAATGTAATACTTTTCATCTTCCTTACAGTGTTATATCACAAGAGATAAATAAGTGTCACTTACAAATATCAAAATGAAAACGTCTGGAAAAAAAATAAGGGTGGAGTTCCTTTTTACCCAAAAAAAATAAAAAATAAAAAATGAAAACGTCTGAAAACGGACAAAAACGTATAAAATCGAATGAAAAACGTATAAAAATGTATGAAAACGGACAAAAACGTCTGAAAACGGACAAAAACGTATAAAACAGACAAGAACGTATAAAAACGGATGAAAACGTATGAAAACGGACGAAAACGTATAAAAACATATGAAAACGTCCGAAAACAGACGAAAACGTCTAAAAATGGATGAAAACGTAAAAAAACGGATGACAACGTATGAAAACGTCTGAAAATGGACGAAAACGTATAAAAACGGACGAAAATACATGAAAACGTAAAAATACAGACGAAAACGTCTAAAAACGGACGAAAATACATGAAAACCTAAAAAACAGACAAAAACATATGAAAATGGATGAAAATGGCCGAAAACGTAAGAAAACGGACGAAAACATATGAAAGCGTAAAAACACGTCTGAAAACGTATGAAAAATGGACGAAAACGAAAGAAAGCGGACGAAAACGTATGAAAACGAACGAAAACGTAAGAAAATGGACAAAACGTATGAAAACAAATGAAACCGTAAGGAAACAGACGAAAACGTATGAAAACGAACGTAAACGGGCGAAAACGTAAGAAAACAGACGAAAATGTATGAAAACAGACGAAAACGTATAAAAACGGACAAAAACGTCTGAAACAGACGAAAATGTCTAAAAATGGACGACAACGTAAAAACGGACGAAAACGTATGAAAACAGACAAAAACGTCTAAAAACAGACGAAAACGTATATAAACGTATAAAAACGTACGAAAACGTCATAAAACGTTAGAAAACGGATTTAAACGTACGAAAACGGATGAAAACAGACGAAAACGTAAAAAAAGGACGAAAACATATGAACACGGACGAAAACGTATAAAAACGAACGAAAACGTATGATTACAGATGAAAACGTATGAAAGCAAAATTATTTTGAATAAAAAAACGTGAATTTAAAATTAAAAAAAAGACATGAATTTAAAATAAAAACGTGAATTCCAAAAAAAATGTTAATAAATAAGAAAGACAAAAAGACAAACAAAAAGATGAATGGTGGGGATTTGTCCCTTGGTAAGCACCAAAATAAGAGTAAGCATTTGAAAATTCCTCACTAAACGTATACTTTGCGTCACACATTTTGTACAAGATTTTTTTTTTCTGAACTCTTTTTAACCTACCAGCTTGACCGCTAACCGCTTGACCGTTTAGAGATGATAGATAACCCTAATTCACCAAATTAAAGTTAAAGGTATTGTGAGAAGGGGACATGAAGAAGAGGATTTCTAAGCTATCAAAGTGCCATAACTCATGAGTCATGAGTAATGTTATCAAGAGAGCTTTTTAACGTACCTTTGTTGTAGAATTACACTAATAATCTATAAGGCTAGTCCCAGTCGTGACCTGGGTCATCCAGCGTCACGTCAGCTTTCTCTCTCCAGCGACCTGAGACAACCCGGATGCCCCAGTCGACGACCCAAGTTGTTGTTGTTTTTTTTTTTTTTTTTTTTTTTTTTTAATTCAAACATTTTTAACATAAAATTTAAATTTCATTCAAATTAAAAAAAAAACATTACATTACGAAATTAAAAAAAAACATTACACTACGAATTTAAAAAAAAAAAAAAACATTACAATACGAAATTCAAATAACGTTAAAACATTACAAAAACTCTTCATCGTCTTCGTCATCGTCACTATCGACTTGACCAATGGGCTAATACTAGGTACGCCCCTAGCATCAAGAGTTTGTCGAAAATAAGTAGAGTGATCGGTTATCTCTCGAACAATTTATGTGAATAGCTCTCGGCTCATACGGAACCGCCGAGAGAATGTTCTTGCGTCGAACTGCGGGTTTTCGGAGAAGTATGCCGCCACTAAACGATTATGAGCACCCTCATGATCCCTACGTATGTACCTTCGTCGGGTTTTTGGCTGTGATGCTTTGTAAGCCTTCCAAGCAAAATCCGCAAACTCCACAAACTCACTAAAAACTTCTTCCTCGTCGGAAGACGAAGAAGAACCGAATAAATGCTCGAATGACGACATATTATAAATTGTGTTTCGTGGGTATTTCGTTAGAATGGTTGATTGAATATAGATGAGAAATGGTGAGTGGTGAATTGTGTTTGAGTAGAAGTTGGTATTTATAGATTGATAAATTTGGTTTTAAAAAAAGTTTTTTTTTGTTTAAAGTTGCAAACGGTCAAGTTTTTAAAAAAACCCAAACGGTCAAATAAATGTGGTTGAAAAGTGAGATTCGGAAGCATTTAACATCGAGTGAAAATTTACTCGATATTGCAAATTTTGCTATGCCAACCGATGTGGCAACCGACCTACGCATTCGACTAAACCGATCTAAACATCGGTTGAGGACTAAAAATATTGACACCCAACCAATATAAACCTATCGACTGGACCAGCCTAAAAGTGGACTTTTTAGAAAAAGGCAAAACAAGACTTCATACGACATTGTGAGTTTGTGGCTTCTCTACTTAAGACATATAAGGTTATGCATTAATTTACAACTCGTAATATGCATTGTCTCAGTCAATGCAGAATATATATATAAGTTTAGTAAATTAAAATAGCTAGTAAAGTTATACAACAACGGTAATATTCGCACTCATGCATGTCTATATAAGTTGAGAAGGACATCATGTCTAAAACTATATAAAAATGCAACAAGTGATACAGCTAAAGGAATATAAATACGCGTCAATTTTACCCAAATCTACACCAATAATTGTTCACAACTTCACATTAATTTTGTAGATTTACACTTCCAACAAAAATAGTAAGGCAATATACCCAATTCGTTAACAATGATAAAAAAAGACACCATTTCTAAAACTATACAAAAATACTATAACTTGCATGATCACAGAAGCATGGCCATAACAAGTAAAATGTAGATTAGTGATGTGTAACAAACACGATAATTCAAATTAACTCATGCTAAAAATAAACAAGAGGTGCTTTATTGTCAAAGCTAGTTTAAAACTCGTGTGTTTAATTTTCAATAGCAATAAAGTTTAAATTTAAACATTCTTTTTATTCTGGTTTTCACAATATGGTGATCGAGTGAAGTATATACTATATATATTCATTACTGACTTGTGTTATAAGCGTTGTATAAGTGAAAAAAAATGTTTTGAAATAAATGCACTTGCACTACTAGAAAAACTGCCGATAGCAATGGCCTGAAATCGTTGCTAAACTGCCTAATTTCGTTGCTAAATGGTGTTATCAACGAATTTAGCAACAAACATCCTTCATTGTTATATAGCCCGTTGCAAAATGGAAATTCATTGCTAATTTCTTCAAGTCGTTGCTAATCAGCAACGAAAATTGATATCGTTGGTAAATTTACCATGGCGTACAGTCGTTGCTAATTATCCATTATAGCAACGATTATTGACCGTTGCTATTTAGCAGCGAGCTATTATTTAGCAACGCTTTTAGATTTTTTCCAATGAAAGTTACAAGTGCAAATTTTGCAACAAAACTCGTTACTAAATTAATTATTTTCTAGAATTGGTAAATTAAAATTCTGTAATATTTGCAGAAAGATAATGCAAATCTAAAACATATATATATTGGAGAAATTTTCATTTGCTTACATTTATTTTGATGCTTACCAATGGACAAATCCCCACCATCCATCTATTTTGATCTAATGGTGGGATTAACCTAAGATTTATTATGCCTAAACTTAATTCTCCCAACTATATAAAGCCTTTTCTTCTTTTTTTCATTCGCTTCATTATTTTCACACAGTTAGTGTGTGTTTTCCTCCCAACTTGCTCTCCAAAAAATAGTTATTCCAATCAACTATTACCGTTTGATCATCACCAGTTGGATCACCATCACCATTCCAATCACCATTCCAATCACCATCACCATTCCGATCATCATCTCATCGTCACCGCTAGATCATATCATCATTTTTTTATGTCTTCTTTTGATTTGAATGAACCATTTGTTTCAGAAGCTGATCTGATTGATGTTGTTACAGTTGATAATGTTGTTGATCGGTTGTTAATTATGTGGATCAAGTTATTAACATTCATTCTTATTAAGTTGCACACCAAGTGTTTGATGAAATGTGTGAGTGAAAAATGTTTGATAATCTTGTTATCAACTCATGTAATTCTGCTTATTAATTAAGTTGTTAGTTGAATGTTTGTTTTTAACTGCATTTAAATGTTGTGTTTATGTCTAATTGTTGTTTTGAATCTGCTATGTATCGTACGTGTAGTATCACAAGTGATATTTGAAGTTGAATTGTATATGTGTATTTTTACTAGTGATATTTGTATTATCACTTGTGAAATTTTGTTTATTTGATACTTTTAGTTTATGTTTTAGATTGTGAGTAGCATTAGGTTTTAGTATGATATCATTTTAGGATGGGTGAATTGATGGAAATTTGATGCATGGAAGGTGTTTGACAAAATGCCTAAGAGATGGATGCACAAGTTGAGAAGCAATCACATGTTCTTGTTTGTCCATTATTTCATATATAACCAAATCAAAAATATTTATTTGAATAAACAAGCTTTAGGGAATTGATCAAAGTGCACTGTAATTATTGGAAATGAGTAATCATATCCTATGTTGCATTAGTTGATGCTTATTTTCATTTTTTTGAATGGCGTCCTTTTGAATTATTTTAGTGCGTTTTGTATTTTGCTTTCTTCATCACTCTATATCTGAGGTGATGAAAATTTGATGTACTGTTCGATAATTGCGCAGTGACCTATAGCTTAAGCCACAAGGACTGCTTACCTTAACAATCGTGAAGGCAAATAATTTGAAAAACATGAAAATGATTGGGAAGTCTGATCCTTATGTGATTACATATATTCAACCACTTGAAAAGTTCAAAAGATAGGTTGTTGATTACAACTTAAACCCTGTTGGGAATCATGTAATTCGGTTAATTGCAGAAGATAAGAAGACCCAATGTGTTGTACTTGAGGTTACGCTTTTCTCCTTTTTGCTTTTCTGTATTGTTGGTTTCTCAGTTGTATAACAGGTGATATCAAATATGATATCACATTTGATATCACAGGTGATATCACAGGTGATATCAAATGTGATATCACCTTGCTATCACATGTGTGTCAGCTTTCTCCAATTTGTTGAATCAGTTGTGGTAATGGAGGATCTTATGATATCACATGCGATATCAATGTTGTTTGAGCTTCTTCAATTTGTTTTGTGGAGCTGTTGTGCTTTTTTGAACCACAGCTGCAGTTGTTGTTGATTATTTCGTTTGATGGAGCTGTTTTTTTGCAAATTGCAATAACAAATAGGTTGGTGATATCGTCTCTTTTTATGCCACATACAAAATAAACAAGTATGCTTTTTAATTTGTAGTATCTCCTGTGAGATTTCATTGTTTTTTTTTTATATATTTTGTATATATTATCACCTGAGATATTTCTCTTTCCAGGTACATGATGGTTTTTGTGCCTTTAACTACAATTGACAATCACAGGAGATGTGTTCCTGTTGGTTCTGGTCTGCTTAAGAATGAAACTACTTAATCTTGTGTATGGTTACTCCAAGCATTCAAGAAAGCTTTTGTGCGTTATCCGGATATCATTGTAACTGGTCAAAATGGTGCTATGCGAAAAGCAATTGCAGCTGAGCTTCTTGGTTTCAAGCCTTGTCTTTGTCATAAATTAGAAGTTATGTATCTCTTGTGATAAATAGTTGGAATTAATTTTTATGAGGTCTTTATGAGTTTATGAAATATTTTGTCATTTTATCACTTGTGATAAAGCATGAAAACGATGAAATGTTTACATCATTTATGTGTTTACTTGTTTTTACTTGTTTTTACTTGTTTTTACTTGTTTCTGACATGTATCACTTGTGATATTATTCTTTAATTGATATATATGCTGACCTTTTTTTGCCGAATCGTTATGTTACTCAAAAGAAATGCTTAATTAATCCTATTCTTGTTTATTTTTGAGAGTATTTCATTTTTTTATTTTCATAGTTTTCTTCATGAAGTCAACGGTATTTTTATCTGACTTTTCATTAATATCACTTGTGATACTCTAATAAAATTACCAAAAGAATGTTATATTCAGATAAACCAAAAGCATTGTTTACAATTTAAGTAGCAAGAGAAAATCACAATTTAAGTAGCAAAAGAAAATTACTAATTGATGCTTTTGTCTTTTTATTTCTACAACTTTATTCTTGCCAGCTTTATGAGCATCCCTTCCTTTTGTCTTCTTTCCCATTTCATTCTTTTTAGTTTGCAGCTTCTTCTTCTTCATCCCTCTTCTTCTTTTTCTGCAACTGTCTTTGCTTTCTTACATGCAGTCTCTGTTGTCATTTCAACAGTTACTGTTGGTGGTGTTGGTGGTTGTAGATCCTGTTATATCACTGGTGATATCACATTTGTTTCTTTTAGTATTTTTTTGGTGGTGTATCTGTTTCTGTTTTTGTTCTTCGTGTTTTCTAAGCTTAAATGTCTAGCACCGGATTTATTTAATTTCTTTGGTATTGTTAGTGTTGTCGGTGATGATGTTGTTTCTTTGTTCGCTTCTTCAGCTTGACTTGGTTGTTTTTTCGCAAAAGTCTTTTTCCTTTCACCTTCAACCCCTGCTTTTTATGCTTCTTGATAGTTCTCATTTTTATATTCAAATCTGCATAAAATATATACCATGTTAGTGTATGAATAGTTCATTGTTTTTTTAATATCATACGTGATATATAAACTGAATAAGTGTATGTCATTAAATATCATAGGTGATATACTATCAACAAGCAATCATTACAATTGTTGTATCACGGGTGATATATTACCAATAAGCAATCATTACAATTGTTGTATCACAGGTGATATACTACAAATAAGCAATCGTTGCAACTGTGGTATCAAAAGTGATATACTAACAATAAGCAATCATTGGAACTGTAGTATCATAGGTGATATACTACCAACTAATACTAGAGTCAAATACTGCTTTTAAACATATCGAAGCATGCCCAATCTATCCATTATGCACATATATCTGCCACAAATCTAACAAAAGCATGTTACATTCAAAATATTTATTTTAGCCTGTTAAGTCTCTCATATTATCACAATAATCATCTAACTTTCACAACAATCCCTCAATAAACTACTAAAATCTATAAAAAAACAGCAAAGTGTTCATACTGTAGCATAAATATTCGTGTTTTTAGGGATACCATTATAACATTCTACTGAAAGTATACATACACATTCTGCTGAATGTGTATGTATCACTGGTGCTATAACACATAAGCTAAATGTTAAATCAAGTACGCCGCATAAAGGAGACATGCTTATACGTTACAATATATCTTTACTTTTATGAATCTCTGGAGATGGAATCAAAAATTTGATTGACGACAGAATTGCATTTACTCATAGTAAATAGTATATCATCAAAACTTTTAGCAAAAAAAAAGTTTAACTATGATTACAAAATAATAACAATAAAATATCAAAACTGATACTATACATGACATATAATAAACCTTAACAAGTAAACAATAAAACCTATCAAATAAACAAAAAATTCACAAGTGATAATACAAATATCACTAGTGATAATACATATATACAATTTAACTTCAAATATCACTGGTGATACTACCCGTATGATATTTTTCACTCACACATTTCATCAAACACTTGATGTGCATTCATGTATACAAAGTGTTTTACTCAAAAACTCAACCAAATGCAAACACTAAAAAACACAACAAAAGCATGTCACAATCACAATAAAAATCACACCAAAACAAATTCATTTTTCTGTATTTTATAACAACATTCATCAATTTGTTATAACAATCCCTCAATAAACATATAAAATCAACAAAAATACACACGCATCACATGAGATACTAATAAGACTCAAATAAGTACATAATCATCACATGCATCACACAATATCGCATCAAAAATCAACAAAAAATACACAAAAATCTTCATAAGTAGCAATAATATTCATAAATAAGTACAAAATCACTAGAGATTCTAATAAAACAACTAAATAACTAGTCGGAAGCATCGTACCTTCATCTCGAGACTCGGTAGGTTCATATTTAACAGTTTTTGTTTTGTAGATCTGCTTCTGCACTCGACGATTCTTTCATTTTTGTGTTTTTTCATTGATTTTAACGGTTAAAAGCGGTTTATTTTGAATTTTTATGGCCGTTTTTTATTTTAGTTAGAGAGAGAAAGTGAGTTTTTGTTGATACGGAATTTGTGGAAAGTGAGAGGTCTGGAGGTGGACTTGGTGGAGGTAAGTTTACTGAATTTACAGAAGTGGTCCTTCCGTTTTTTTCTTAAACTTTGTCTTTTTGATCCGACGGTTGAGATCCGTCCATTGGTAAGTATTATTTTTTGGGTTTCTAAAATAAAGAGACTCATATATATTGCCATACGTGATGAGATGATAATTTTCGATTATACATCTAAAACAACACACACACACACACACACACACACACACACACATATATATATATATATATATATATATATATATATATATATATATATATATATAGGGGTGCGTTCTATGCAGTACCTTTATTAGATACAGTACTTTACAGTATCATTTTAGAACAATCTAGACCCTTGGATCATTTGATCAATGGTTAATAATACATGATGGCATTTATGTAAATAACTAGAAAAAATATTTGCTGGAAATCTTTTAGTAAGGGTACATTTGGTATTCAACAATATTAAATACCTTAAATTTCGTTTTTTTTTTTTTTTTTTTTTTTTT
>BPTQ01000003.1:228685770-228827456 GCA_019973895.1 Chrysanthemum seticuspe
AACAAAGCCCCGAACAAAATTTTAAGCTAAAACCTCTAAATAAGTTTTTTGGAATTAAAACCTCTTGTCAAAATACTAATGTTGAAACCATCGGGTTTGAAGCCACCGATCGAAACCCGACGATCGAAACTTATCAATCAAAACCTCCAAGTAAAACACCTCCGATCGAAATCTTAAAACACCTCCGATCGAGACCTTGGAAATCATCCGATCGAGACTTTTGCCTCAACAAATCTCACTCAGACCAAGACCTTGGTCACCTCCGAACGAGAACTCCTCTGTTGGAGACCCCGATCGAAACACTTGGTCAATATTATTTAGCACCCCTCCGTATGAAGCCCGTGCAAAGGAGCACCTCCAATCGAGTCTAAATATAAACTTTCGATTGAGACAACAGACTTCCGAGGGAGATATTGGTTACCTCCGATGGAGATCTCGAGCGAAACACCTCCGATGGAGACCTCTGATTGAGTACCTCCGATGGAGACTCTCTCGTATTGAAACTCACTACTCGAAACCTACGAGTAAAACACCTTTGATCGAGACACGTTGTGGTCTCCCTCCGAATGAAACCTTGGGGCGGAGCAGTTGTGTAAATATAATAAATAAATAAATAAAAAGTGAAGTTTGAAGTGTTAAGCTCCGATGGAGATCCCCTCGTGAAAAAACCTCCGATTGAGACCTCTTTGAGTTAGAAACGGAAAACTTTGATAAAAGCTTAAAGGTTAAAAGATCCGATAGAGATACTTCTCTTGATTGAATTTCTTACTCGCGAAATACGCAACAAACTCCGAAGAAAAACTCCGATCGAGTAGCTATACCGATCGAGAGCCTTATTCGTGAATTACCCAATTCCTTCAAGTGAAACCCCTTTAGGCTAAGGGTACTCCGATCAAAACCCTTGGTATGGCCTCTAATGGAGACCATGTCTTAGTAAAAGTTCAGAACGAAACACTTAAGTTTGTAACGCTGAGAACGAAACACTTAAGTTTGTAAAGCTAATAAATGCAGCGAATGAAACTCTAAGTTTGCGATGCTAGTTGAATGAAAGCTACGAACGAAACCATAAGTTTGTGATGCTAATAAAAGCTCCAAATAAAAACTCGGGTTTATGAATAATACTCCGAAAGAGTCACTTGGGTTTGTGATAAAACCTTCGAAGCAAACCACCTTTGGTTTGTGAATTGAACTCCGAACAAAACCATTGGGTTTTTGCTCGTGACTAAAGCTCTGAACGAAATCCTTTGGCTGTGATTGAAACTCCGATTTAAACCTAGAACTGTGGTACAAGTAATTGCTCCGATTGAAACACCAATCGTGATGCCCAAGCCCACAAACTGCGATTGAAACACTAATCGTGATACCCAAACCCAAAAAATCCGAATGAAACCCAAGAGTTTGTGACGCTTTGGGCAACATGGAAAACTATTCTCCGAGGAAAGGCTCCGATTGAAACCCTAGTCGTGTGCCTAAGCTCGAATACAAACTCTGATTGAAACACTAATCGTGATGCCCAAGCCCACAAACTTCGATTGATACCCTACAACTGTGATGTTCACCGAATAAAGAGATTTCGTGAAACTCCGATCGAAGCCTTCTAGTTTCGATGAAACTCTGAATGAAACCCCTGAGTTGTTATTCTAACCAAATAAAGCTCCGAATGAAACACAACGGCGGAGTATGCATAGAACTCTAAGATAGACCTTTGAGCGGGATACTCAACTAGTGAGACAAATTTTCAAAAGTCTAGTACCAACTCTTTGGCAATACGTTACTACTAGACTGGGAGCATGATGAGGTACACGGTCCAAAATTATTGGTATGTTCGAAAAATCTCTTAACCTTCGAACGAACACTTGGACGAGCGAGTAACATTTCTAATTAGCGAACTTTGGCATAAAGGCACAATAACGACACGATTCGAGTGACTTACAACATAAGGAACATCACATTAGGAAGTGGATTCGGCTACAGTCTCGACTATGGAGATATGGCGTACAATTCACCACTAAAATACGTGGTGTGAATTACCAAATGGGAATCGCCAACCGAATCAATACTCTTCCCGTCACACCCTGAACACTTGTACAGTCAAGAGGGGAAAGTCTCTTGTCAACCTCATCACCTTCTTCATTTGATGGCTCAATAGACCATACTTCGGAACTTCACTTGGTTAATCTCCCTTCTATTGGTTTCATTGAAAGGCTCTCGCAGCTTAGCAGAGGTTTTTTGCTTAGCCGCTGCCTTAGCCTTTACAACCACTTTGTGACCAGGTCAAGTGGCGATAATCTCCCCTAGAGTAGGTGAATGAATAGACGAACCTTTGAGGATAAGGGAAGTAGTATGGGTAGTGACTCACTCCCATATCGGACTTCGAATATTAAGGGTATTCTTCAAAACTCCTTCAACCCTGATCGAGACATTTGAACAGATAGAAAAAATTCTCGAGAGTACCAACTCTTTGGCAATTTTAGCCTCCGGACTAGACAAACTTTTTCTTTTGAGTCTAGCACCAACTCTTTGACAATACATTGATACTAGACTGGGGGGCATGATGAGGTATGGTCTCCTCTGGATACTTTGGAGGAGATAATCACAATTAGTCCTTAATATTCCTAACATAATAATGCATGAGTAGTGCCTACTCAGGAGGCATAGTGACGGAGCAGTGCCTGCTCGGTGCAGCGCCTGCTCGGAACAGCGCCTGCTCGGAGCAGTGCCTGCTCGGGAAGTATAATGATGAAGCAGTGCCTGCTCAGGAAATATATTGATGAAGCAGTGCCTGCTCAGGAAGCATATTGATGAAGCAGTGCCTGCTCAGGAAGTATATTGATGAAGCAATGCCTACTCAGGAAGCATAGTGATGAAGCAGTGTCTGCTCAGGAAGTATATTGATGAAGCAGTGTCTGCAAAGGAGACATAATGACGGAGCAATGCCTACATCGGAGCTAGTACACTAGCAACTGACATACAAGTACAATGATGTACGAATAAGCACAGAGGATCTGGTCCACAATTAGTACTTGTGGCATAACGACAACTTGGACCCCGAGGACCATGTCTGGTGCTCATCAGCAACTTACATGCTGCACATAAGTGACAAACCAGTCCCCACAGTATGTGTGTCGTGGAGCACACTCCAGGTAGTATAAATAGAGTCATCCACCTTAGTGGAATGGAGGTTCACAGACTTCGCTAGACACTTTACTCCTCACTTACCTCTCTTACTATCTCTATCTAGTTTCTCTCACTAGAACTTATGCCAAGCATACACTTACTCTCACACCGGAGCTTGGTCTCGGATTAAAAACCCGGGGCAAGCTAACGATGTTCTTTCTTATTTCAGCCTAGAGACGAAGGAGTAACTGCAAGACCTCTGCAGGAGCAGCTACAGGACCTCCTAAGGATCAGGGCTGAAGAGCACTTACGGAAATTTGCTCAAACAGTAACTTATTAGTAGTTTAATTTTGTTGCAATGTATCATGTATGAACTTATCTTCTTGTTACCAGTAGGTAGTTGCAATGTATCATGCGTTCTATTCTTAGGAACTTTTATCAGTTTATTTATCTCACGTATGGCTAATTTGGTTTAAAGAAAAAAAAAAGTAAAGTATTCGGTTTTCGGTTTGACCCATAAACCGAACCGAACTAGAATTCGGTTTTCGGTTCGGTTCGGTCGCAAATAATTTCGGTTCGGTTCGGTTCTCGGTTATGACTAAAAAAAAAAAACCGAACTACCCGAACCGAAGACACCGAATAACCCGAGAACCGAACCGATCAACACCCCTACGTGTTGATCTATATTATTTTATTAACTAAATACTATTATTCTTCCTGGGCTAAAGATGAGTCCATTAGTTGTTATTTATAGTTGAAAGGTGTACATGCAATTAAGAAACTAAAGCAATTCTTTTGTGGACTCCATTTTATAATTTTCATTGGCCCCCCAACCCACATGGGCCGTTTACAAATAAAGAAACCTTTTTGTTAATTAAATAAATAATTATTATTTAATTTCATATGCACAAAGCAAAAGTTGGGTAAAATTCATGTTTCTTTGATGGAACCTTTGTTTGGTTGGCTCAATGAATTGGGATCGATTTCTAAAAAGGCAGATACATACCTTAGATACAATAGAAAATATATATTATAAATATTTTTTATTTACGTCCAAAACGACGCTGTTTTAGCGATTGAAAAAAATGGATGAAACAACAATTTAGTGCGAAATTTAAAAGGCAAAACGACAATTTTGAAACGACGTTGTTTCGAAAGTTTGGAAAAATGGCAAAAAATACCTCTGAAGTCGACGACGCTTTGCAAAAGGAGTCATTTTTTACAAATTCTGAAAAATGGCTAAAAGTACCCCCGAAGTATGTGACATTTTGCAAAACCAATCCTATTTTATACGTTTAGCATAAAAAATAAACGCAAAAACCCCGCCGCAACGCGCGGGTACATCACCTGGTTTCTGTAAAAGAAAACTTATCAATTTTTGTTTACAGATTGTAGGAAAAGAGTACCAAAGAATTTCTAGAAGCAATGAAAAAGAGTAAATGGCATTTATGAGTATTGCTGACCTTTAGACATAAAAAAAGGAAGGCAATTCCTTCTTTTGTGCTCAAATGCATGTTCTTGTTCTCGTTTCTTGAGCCACCAATCATCCAAGATCCAAAATCAATTTTCATCCAATAGCCAAATCTTTTACATATAAACCACCAAGTTTCAAGATGTATTTTCATTTATTTGACATATTACCACAGGTATTGTTGATACAAAAGTTGGACGTTCCTGATTTGGAGCTCCGGTTCTCGTACCAATTGAGAATTGCTGCTTGAGACCTGCGCACTAAGAGACAAGAAACACCGTTAGGCTTACCGTGGGATTGTCTCCCACGATTATCCTCCGGCGTGAGAGTAAGTAATCGGTTTAGGGTTTAAGGAGTTTTAGGGTTATGAGATCGTACCTTAAACGAGGAATATGATTCCCATTATATACGCACGGGATCCTTGTTGGTTCCGTGTTCCCCAACCTTCGGCGTATCCCGCCAAAATCGGTTGGGAATGATTATCTTCGTATTTTAGAAGATATCATGTATCAAATCCATAAATAGATTTGGGCTTGGGCCTTCGTGAGCCCAAACCGTTATTAAAAGTGGCCCAGGTCGTACCGGGCTTGTTAGTATTGGGTTGTGGTCGGGTTTATGACCCGATACCAGACTATACGTCATCATGTCCCCCCAGTCTAGTATGCGCAGTGCGTAACTGCGGATGCTAGACTAATGACCGTAGTACAAAAAACAAATAACGGGCGAAACGTATCCAAGAAGCCATACACCTACCCGTAGGTACAATGTATCTAGACATCCAAGTGAATAGGGAATGCCTCGTTAATCGGGGGAAAGTTACTGCGTCATTGTCACATCAAGCCATCTCGACCACACAATGAAGACTAGTGGAATCCACGTGTCGCCAATCGTGCGGGAGAGAAGAAGTATATAACTTGGCGATTCATTTTCACCGAATTTCTCACAGTAAAAATACCATCCACCATATCTAAAGCATTTCAAGAGTCGTTATCCCCAAAAGTAACCAATCACAGAGGTAATCGCGCGTGCGACATAGCAAATAAGTATAACATAATGGTTAAACAGTTGTCTGACTTTACCTCCGACCTTAATTTGATCGATCTGATGGAATTTTCCTCGGATTATTTTATACCCCGGGACGTGCATCCAGCGGTTCCGGATGCGCGAGCCACGATTGCGGATTTCCCCGAAGGGAAAGTGGGTGTATACACACGGTTATTCGAATATGCGAATCAACGTGTGCCCCTATCACGCTTTCTGTGCGATGTGTTAAACTATTATACGTTACACATATCGCAGCTGCATTGTATTGGCGCGGCCAAAATTACCAATTTCGAGGTAAATTGCCGTCTGTTGGGGATTAACCCTACCATCCACTTATTCCGCGCTTTTTATCACACCACATGGGCGCATGGGTGGGTTACCTTTTCAAAACGCGCGGGTAGATTACAGTGCTACACAGATAAGGTAGATGCGCTTAGGAATTGGAGGGAGTATTTCTTCTGGGTAGATGATACATGTTTTCCTTGGAATTATGATTTTTATACCAAGGGATCGCTACAGAGGGATGAGTACCCAGTGCCTGGGTCGTATAACGTCGAGGATGCGGAACTGATAAATGCAAACCGCATCCCCATCAGTGCATATCCTGAGGGATTTTTGGTGCACATGGGAATTAGCCGTAATTATTATGGCCCGGAAGATGAGATCCCTATTTTCTTAGACGCCAATGGCCAGGGTGGGTACTTGTTCCTCCGTACTTCAGTGTATAAATATTGTAAGAACAATCTTCCATACTTGTTGCGCATAATATAACTGGTGTGTATATGTGTTTTTGTCGTGCGCAGAGATGGATCTGTTTACAGTTGTACAGCTAGCGAAGCCCGCAGCCGTGAGGACAGGAGTACGACCGTTGAGGGATGACGAGGAGCCCATATTGGTCGCGACTGCAGGACGTGTTATGGAACTGGCCGCAGGGGATACAGGGACCAGTTCCTCCGTTGCGGTGGAAGCAACACCTTTGCAAAGTCGCCCTAATCCTGAGGTGACTCCGGTGGTAGCGCAATCGTCGCTCGTAGCTGTAACTCATCCTGAAGAGGAAGAAGAAGAAGCGGCGCTTAGTCGCAAGAGGACCCGACAAGATCATGGTGCGGGCCCATCAAGGAAGAAGCGCCCCGTTATTCAAACTGTGGAGTTGTCCTCCACTGATGAAGCGTCGTCGCACCCATCTGCCGATGATGCGGAGCCAAAGTAAGCATACATGTATAACCTTCTGTTAGTTAGTGAATGTGCTTATTTGTGATTCTAATGTTGCATTGGTGATCATTCGCAGGATGGAGCAGGTCATAGAGTCACCTCCTAAGGCTAGTCCGACACGCTCAGCGCATTCTGAGCCGCAGAGCCAGGATAAGGAAGACCAATCTGATGCGAATGTGCCTCTGGGGCAATTAGTTGAAGAATTAGTTCAAGTGTCCGCTCACCAGGCTTCGCTGATTGTGAAGCTGAAAGATCAAGTATCTGATGGAGAAAACCAAGACTCCCAAAAGGACCAAACTATTTCTTTGCTGGAAGCGCAACTGGCAAGTGCCCGGGCACAACTAGATAGCGCCCATGCAGAGGCCAAAGTCCTGAGCACATACGCTCAAAAACAGGCTGATGACAAGATGGCGCTAATGTGCCAAATACACCAAGAGCGTGCTGATGCGGCGAAGTATAAGTCTGTGTGCTGCTGGGCACTGAAACACCTAGATCAGGGTAAAGAAAGTTTATTTGCGCAGTTGGGGGAGCTTGGGAATACTGTGAGCTGGTCCTTGGAGGTGCAGGAGGCAAAGCTGCGTAAGCTGAGCATCGAGTACGATGAAGAATTGTATCCGCATCTTATGTCAGTGATTGCAGAGCGTAGGTGGCTCATAGGCCACGGTCTGCGCATGGCTGCGCTTAGTACCCTAGAATCGCCAGAAGTGGTTAATGCTTTTGGAGAGGTTGTGCAATGCGCTCTGGAGCGTGGTAAATCAAAGGCGATTGAAAAGCTCTCCGAAGCCAAACTGTTGGAGACGCCCCTTGATAAGGTACCCAATTATGACGCTGAGTCATATGAGCATTTGGTCGCTGCCATGCAGAAAATGAAGGACTTAGAGCTCCCAATGATTTCAGAGCTTGAGCGCGACCAAGATTATCCGATAAGTGTTATTATGGCGGGGTTGACATTGGCACGTCATCGTGCTGAGGATGCGGACACTCAGCCGGACTATTTTTTGAAACCCCATGAGTCGCAGCTCCAAGTACCCGTCTTTGTACGTCCTAGGGATAGTCAGAATCCCTTTGCATTGGAGAAAGAGGTACCTCTAAAGGAGGTCTTGGAAGCGCATGCCACCCGTCTTGCCAAGAAAAAGGGTATTGCAGGTAAGGCCGTTTTGTGTGGACTTGGTGCGGCTCACTTGCCGAGGTCTGATGGAGTGCCAGTCAGTGTGGCCACTGTGTCGCCTAATGATTCAGATGTATTGAAGAGCCTTAGCGAAGTTAAAGAAGCGACCAGTCATGTTGGCACTTCGTCACTTAGGCGTTGTAGTAGCATGTAGCGGATATGTTTGATATCGTTTGTAATAACTCGTAGTTATAAATAAAAATTTCTTTTTTGCTTGTTGCTTGTAGGCATTTGTAATGTATACATATCTGTCTGCCAATGTAAGAAATTCATAGTCGTGTATGAAAATTATAGTATACGTCGGAAAATAATTCTAAGTATTTAATCATAACCGTGTATGTAATGATATTCAGCGTGCTGTAAATATCTTATTAAGGAAGCAAGTATCTTGGTTCCCCAGTTGTTAAACGTGCACGTGTGCATTACTGCGCAACCGTCGTGGGATGCGCACATATCTTATTCCAACGTCTTGAGAACAAGGTGTTTAACAAGGATGCGTGATCCGATATTGATGGGTTTGCAACCCTCTTACTCAATAAGTTAGTTAGTAGGTCAACTTATCCTTTTACCATCGTGGGTTTATTCGTAGTGCATGCACGCCATCGTGGGCAAAATAAAATAAAAAAATTGTTAAAGCATACAGTATATGGAGATAACAACTTAAAATGTGTCGCGGAGTTAGCTAGAAACCGCGACGTTTATATTAATACTTGCAAGTTTATCAGGAAATAACAAAGAAAACAGTAAATATGAAAAATAAAAATTGAGTACATGAATGTTTATTGAGCACTGAAAGTGCGGAGCGTCTGCGCGCTATGCCGTAGCAATTCTTATAGGTAGCACCTCTTGAGGTTGCTGATATTCCATGTGCGCGGTAGGTCACGACCATCCAAACCTCGTAGCCGGTACGCGCCTGTGCCCGTTGCTTCAGTGACCTCATAAGGTCCTTCCCACTTTGGTCCGAGCTTACCTGTATCTTCCGCGCGGCTTGCCTCATTGTCACGGTAGACAAAGTCACCGGGTCTGAATGAAACACTGCGTACCTTGGCATCATAGTATCCTTTCATTTTTGACTTCGACCTTGCCTCCCGTATAGCTGCGCGTTCGCGTCTTTCTTCCAGTAGGTCCAAGTCGACGCGTCTTTCGTCGTCGTTTGTAGTCACATTAATCTCCGCAGTGCGGATAGTTGGCATGCCGATCTCAGTTGGTATAACGGCTTCTGTCCCGTATACAAGAGAGAAGGGGGTGTCCCCTGTGCTGGTTTTAACTGAGGTACGGTGTGCCCATAATACATGTGAAAGTTCTTCGACCCACCTTCCTTTGTGCTTGTCCAAGCGTGCTTTGATTCCTTCACCCAGGCTTCGGTTTGCACGCTCGACCAAACCATTGGTTTGTGGGTGCGTAACCGACGCAAAGTGTTGGGTGATATTTAACTTTTCGCACCAATCTTTAAAGGGGTTGTCGCAGAATTGTTTCCCGTTGTCCGAGATGATTTCACCAGGTAATCCGAAGCGGCATACAATGTTGTCCCAGACAAAGCGTTTTACTTGATTGCCAGTAATTGTCGCTACTGCTTTTGCCTCGATCCACTTAGTGAAGTAGTCTATAGCGACTATGAGAAATTTGAGACCGCCTGCTGCTATTGGAAAAGGACCGGCGATATCAATGCCCCATTTGTAGAATGGCCATGGCGCCGTGATTGGTGTTAACTCATGCTGTGGTTTGCGCGGTACAGGTCTGTGGACTTGGCAATCATTGCACTTCCTTATCAAATCCCGCGCATCTTTATGCATGGTTGGCCAGTAGTATCCCGATCGCATGGCGCGTGCTACAACAGACCGTGGTCCTGCGTGCATGCTACATGAACCCTCATGGATTTCTCGCAGCACATAATTTGCTTGTACGGGGCCTACGCATCGAAGCCATGGTTGGAGGAAAGAACGTCGATACAGTATGTTGTCGCGCAATTCGAATTTCTGCGCTGTGCGCCGTATTCTGCGGGCTTCTGTCTGTTCTTGGGGTAATGTCCCTTTGCTTAAGAAATCTGCAATTGGGGTCATCCATGTAGGACCATCCTCTTCTATGATTGCGGAAACTTCCATCTCCGCTATCGACTTGCTTTTCAGTGTTTCCACCAGCACTTGCTTTGATAAGTGTGCGAAGCTTGTCGAGGCTATCTTGCTCAGTGCATCTGCTTTGCGATTTTCTCCTCTAGGGACTTGCTTGATAGTGAATCTGTCAAAGCCTTTGATCAGTGCTTTAGTCTTCTCAAGATACTGAATCATGTTTTCTTCTTTGGCCACGTATTCACCCAACACATGGTTGGCCACTAGTCGAGAGTCCACATTTGCTTCCAAGTTACGTACACCCATTCGAGCTGCAATGCGTAATCCAGCGATCAGGGCTTCATATTCTGCCTCGTTGTTTGTCGAGGTAAATTCAAAACGCAGTGCGTAAGTGAATTCCATTCCCTCTGGGTTTGTGAGAATAAGGCCAGCTCCTGAGCCATCCACGCATGAGGACCCATCTGTAAACAAAATCCATGGATCTTGTAGTGCTTTTTCGTTTGGTGTAGGTACCTCGTCAGTATCTGGCTTCTCGATGATGAAGTCCGCCAGAACTTGTCCTTTTATTGCGGTACGTGGTCTGTAAGAGATGTTATGTTCACCTAGCAACACACTCCACTTCTGGAGTCGTCCTGACGCATCGGGTTTGGAGATGATCTGCTTGATGGCTTGATCTGTAATTACCGCTATCGGGTGCGCTTGGAAGTACCGGCGCAGTCGCTTGGCGGCAAACACTAATGCCAAGACCAATTTTTCCATGGCACTATAGTTCATCTCCGTCTTCTTGAGTGCTTTGCTGACAAAATAGATAGGGGTTTGCACCGAGTCCCTATCTGTTAGTAGCACTGCGCTGACTGCCCCATGAGTTGCTGACAGATACATGATCAGCTCTTCCCCTGGTCGGGGTGCCACGAGTGTTGGGAGCGTTGCTAGATGCTGTTTGAGTGTGGTAAAAGCTTCTTCCGCCTCCGTTGTCCACCGAAAGTCACCCTTTTTTATACACTTCTTGAGTGTTTTGAAAAGGGGCAGTGACTTTTCTGCTGATTTAGATAGGAACCTGTTGAGGCCGGCTAGTTTTCCGTTTAGGGATTGGACTTCCTTCAGCGTGCGTGGTGAGGGGAGCTCAATTACCGCCTTTGTCTTTTCGGGACACGGTTTTATGCCATCAGGTTCTATCAAGTACCCTAAGAACATGCCTTCGGTAGCGCCGAAGGTGCATTTCTTAGGATTTAGCTTCATGTTAATCTCGCGTAGAGTTTTGAATGTTTCTTCTATGTCGCGCACCAGTTCCTTTTCAGTATGGCTTTTAATGACCAGGTCATCCACATAGACTTCCAGGTTGCGACCCACCTGTTTTTCGAAGGCATTGTCTACCAACCGCTGATAGGTGGCACCCGCGTTCTTCAAGCCCAACGGCATTTTTGTGTAACAGTAAACGCCTTGGCTTGTGTGGAACGCTGTCTTTTCCTCGTCTTCTTGAGCCATTTGTATCTGGTGATATCCCTTGTACGCGTCGAGAAAACACTTCAACGGGTATCCACACAAGGACTCTATTTTCCAATCTATCTCTGGCAATAGATAGCAGTCCTGTGGGCATGCTTTATTAAGGTCGGTGAAGTCTACACACATCCGCCAGCTACCGTCGCTTTTTTTGACCATTACTGGATTAGAAAGCCAGTCGTGGTAATAGACTTCACGCATAATTCCCGCTTTAACTAATTTCTGTACCTCTGCCAGAATTGCCTGCGCCCTATCTGGAGCTTGGCCACGCTTCTTCTGGCGTATCGGTACGTATCCTTGTCGGATTCTAAGTTTATGCTCTGTGATCGAGCGTGGTACTCCAGTCATGTGTTTTGGCTCCCATGCGAAAATGTCTACGTTCTTTTGTAGGAGCGCGCACACAGCCGCTTTGCCGTTGTCCGACAATGACCCTCCAATGGTTATCTCCTGGTCTGGATATTCTGGGTGAATTGCGACCTTAAAGTTGGGAATTTTGGCCGCGCACTGTTTCGGGATTGGTTCCCTTTCGCATGTAACTGTGTTACATTCTCTGTTTGGCACCGTGGCATTGTAAAGAGTGACAATGCCCCCTTCAACTGGGAATTTAAGCATCCCGTGCGCTGTTGACGGCACCGCGCGCATGGCTGATATCCCGGGTCTCCCAATAATGCCATTATATGATGAAGGGGATTTGATCACCATGAAATCCATCCAGGTTGTTGTAGAGTGCTCTGCGTTGCCAACGCTGACTAGCAATCGCAGTTGGCCCATAGGCCATATCTTCTCACCCGTGAAACCGGTGAGTGCGGTATTGACCAGATTTAACTGACTACGTATTTCAGGACGTAGTCTTTTAAAGCAATGCTCATACATAATATTTGCCGATGCCCCACCATCGATGTACATGCGGTGTATGTCGTGACCACCCGCACTAATTTCAATGGTGAGGGGCTCGGATGCTGCGTTGTCCGCCGTCAAAGTAGGGAAAGAGATTTCACTTCTTCGGGAAAACTCTTGGCTGACCTTCTGTCTGGTGGTTCGCTGCCACGTCTGTATCATATAGATTGTGTCGGCCTTATCCTTGGGTGTCTCCTTCTTGTTTTCATTCTTTTGCTTATCTCTTCCCTCTTTAATGTTTTTAACTAAGTGGTCCAGCCTGCCCCCTTTGACCATCTTGTCGATGAGTTGGCGCAGCTGGACACACTCGTTAGTGGTGTGACCCTTTTGTGCATGGTAGTCACAGTATCCATTCCCAGTGCGCTTATCTTCTGGTGTGCGCATCTGCGGCGGTCTTGGGAAATTCGCTCCTTCTGCTGCGAGTATTTCCTTTGGGGTTTTGATCAGGGGAGTATACCTGTCATTATCCCTGTCTCTGCCGCTCCTCTGGCTGCGATAGCTCCTATTACGGTTATTACCTCGGTCATTGGATTGTCTCCCAGGTTGTTCCTGTGACCGGTAACTGGAATGGTTCTTTTTGCTATCCGCCGCGGCGGCTTCTCCCTGGACAAAAGACCGAGAGCGCTTCATGAGTTCATCGAAGGTCTCAGGAATCTTGTCGTTCAACCTCTTGATGAGTTCTGGGTTATTAATCCCATTCATGAAGCCCGAGATCTTTAAGACTTCAGGGCATGCTTTAACCTGCATGCATTCATCTTTGAAGCGTTCCATGAATGCGCTCGTGGATTCTCCCTGGTTCTGTTTTACCCTGGCGAGTTCGACAGGGTTTTTAGCACACTTTTTGCGTTGAGTAAAATTTAGGCGGAACGCCTTTCGCAACTCTTCAAAACCATTCACGCTCCTTCGAGGGAGTTTGTTGAACCAGTTCCGCGCGCTTCCCACCAGCGTGGAATTAAACATATGGCACCAAACTGGTTGTGGCCAGTTTTCGATGGTCGCGGCTGATTCAAAAATTTTTAGGTGATCATCAGGGTCACCTGTCCCATCATAGGTTTTAACATTTGCAGACATGCGCCTTTTCTTGTTCTCAGAGAAATCACTAATGCGTCTGGTAAACGCATCCACTTTCTGACGGCGCCATGGGAGAGACATGTCTTCCTCTTGGCTATCGCGTCTGCTTCTGGATTTCCAATGCCCTGTATCACTATCCTCGTTGTCCGAGGAGTTGTCAGAAGATGAATTTACCTTCTTACGGCGCTTGCGCCGGCCTTCCTCAGAATCTGACTCATAGTCTGGATCTGAAGGGCTCTCACTTGGGGAGTACTTTCGCCCCAGTCTATCCTGTACCCTACGGCTACCCAGTCTGGCGTAGACACTGGTACGCCGTTCCTCTCTATCACTATCACTCAAGTGTTGCGAGTGAGATATCTCATCACCCTCGATTCTCCTCCCAATTCTGTTGAATACTGGGGGTTTATGACCGCTTCCTCTGCGCTTTTCCTTCGGGTGGCGCGGTGGAGAAGTATCGTATTCCGAATCGAAATTGAGTCGGGCTTTCAGGTTCCGCCCTGATCTATTCTTCTCTTCCTCCACCATGAGGGCAGCCAATGTTTCGTAGTTTTGGGATACGAAAGCTTCTGGTGCTAATTCTGGCGCGACTCCCTCGAGAGTGAGCGCGTTTGTTTCTACCGCTGCATTCTTATCCCGACCTGGTGCCTCTGGTATCTTTGTCAAGTCAGTTTCTAGCACCGATTGGAAAGGAGTAGTAAAGACGGGTTGTTCCCGAGTGCGCAGTGGGTCTACTCCACTCGTGGTGGTTGTAGTGACTTGAGTTATTCCCGAGTGCGGTTCTACGAGAGGGAAGATCAAGTCTTGACCCGACCCTTTACTTTTAGCAGCGCTGGTTGTCCCAGCGGTCTGCTTAGGGGTTAGTCCACTCTGTGACTTCTTCCCCATAAGATCTGACTGCGATCGCTGATTGCCGTGTTTTGTCATTCTAGTGTTGATTCTTAGTGTAGGGTCCCACGGATGGCGCCACTTGTTGATACAAAAGTTGGACGTTCCTGATTTGGAGCTCCGGTTCTCGTACCAATTGAGAATTGCTGCTTGAGACCTGCGCACTAAGAGACAAGAAACACCGTTAGGCTTACCGTGGGATTGTCTCCCACGATTATCCTCCGGCGTGAGAGTAAGTAATCGGTTTAGGGTTTAAGGAGTTTTAGGGTTATGAGATCGTACCTTAAACGAGGAATATGATTCCCCTTATATACGCACGGGATCCTTGTTGGTTCCGTGTTCCCCAACCTTCGGCGTATCCCGCCAAAATCGGTTGGGAATGATTATCTTCGTATTTTAGAAGATATCATGTATCAAATCCATAAATAGATTTGGGCTTGGGCCTTCGTGAGCCCAAACCGTTATTAAAAGTGGCCCAGGTCGTACCGGGCTTGTTAGTATTGGGTTGTGGTCGGGTTTATGACCCGATACCAGACTATACGTCATCAGGTATGAATCATTCGTATACAGATACATTGGTTTTTGTATGAAAAAACTACCGAGTTATTAAAATTTGCAACTTACATGTTTCTTTAATAGTTGTAAGAAGAGAAGATTTACGAACCATATGAACTACTTTACAGTCTACGGGAAGAGATCTAGTGAGAAGAAACTTTGAAATGAGAAGAATGAGAAATCTTTTAGAGCCACATATTTCAAATAAGGGTGAGAAATTTAAGGGAAGATGCATCTATGTTTGTAGATGCATCTGAAATGTGCGGTTATGGTTTTTTCTCACCCTTCTCATTTTAATTTTATTTCTCATTTGATCTTTACTCTACAGTTTACAATATACTTTGTTAATAACATACACGTACAACATGTGTAATGCACAAAATTATAGACGTATATATAGTACTGGACAACAATATTTTACTTTAGTTTCGTCTATTGCTGATTAAAAAGCTAGCTAGCAACAATCTTATTATTTTTTTATGTTAAAAGCTTTCATAAAATTTCATGCAAATATCTTATTTACAAAAATAACAATTCTTAGTACTAAAAGTCTAAAAGTTAGTAAAAGTTAGTCAAATATATCACCAACTTACCTTAAATTTAGGACCACCACCCATTTGTTTAAGACACTGAGGCCAGACGGAGTGGAGCTCGGGTTGCCAAGCGAGCTCGTGAACCCGCTCGGGTACACCGTCCCGTGTACCTCGGGTACTTGGTTCGATTAAGGAATTCGAGCTCTGAGCTCGCAAGGGTACCCGTGCTTGTGTTTGTATTTTTTTTTCTTTTGTCTTCTTTTTTGGTAAGGAAAATGGTTTTGCAGGTACCAAACATGGTTTTGCAGGTAAGGAAAATGGTTTTGGTGGGAGGAAGAAGGTGGGAGGAAGATGGTGGGTATGTATTTAAAAAAAAAAAAAAAAATGGAATTCGGGTACTAGGGTACCACTCCGTCCACGTAGGGTAGTGTTAGGCCAGGGTAGTATTGGGGTAGTTTTGAGTTGGAATGATTTTATTGGATAAATGTGATGTGACACCCCAGGGTATTAGGGTAATCGGGTACCACTCCTCCCTCCCTGATGGATTTACACGTCTCAGTTTTGAATTTGTGTTTTCTGAAATACATGTGGTATTATTTTTGAATTAAAACGTACGAAACTTGAGAGTTGAAAATCAACGGATATTTTTCTTTATTTTTTCTTTTCATTTGAGAATGAATGAATGGAATATCCTCAAACATGGAGATCATTCATGACCTACTGAATAGTACTAATCAACAATTTACTCTATGTGTTTTATATAAACTTGTGTCAATGCGAAGTTTTATCGATGGAAATGTCACTCGAACTTTTCGTTGTAGATACTATTCATCGTTCAGGTATGCTGCATTTTTTATTTGTCATCTACGTACCAATCTAAACTACACATTTGCTTCGGTTTCAATTCAAACAATCTACAACTACTTAACTTTGTGAGATCTCACATTCAGATTTGCATTTTTTATGTGTAGTACTTAGATTGGTACGTAGATGACAAAGAAAAAATGCAGCATACCTGAACGATGAATAGTATCTACAAGACTACAACTACTTAACTTTGTTGATGTAATTAACCTACGATCATTATCCATATACGTAGACACATGTGATCGTGCGAAGTGAACAAAAAAACATACATAGGCCATGTAAGTTAGTAATTATTTTACTTAACTGGCAGTAAAAATGATACTGTATATGACTATATGAGTTGTGCAACTTTTCTTAAAAAAAAAAAAAAAAAAAAAAAAAAAACAGTTTAAGTGACTGAAACATTTGGTTACATGACATTTCCATTGATACAAACTATGTGTAATATTTCAAATCTTGCCTACAAAAAGATATCACAGATGCTTGTTTTTAACTTATATACTCTCCATACTCATAATAAGTCATAACATGACATGATGCTATAAAAGGCCTGCATTTTCCACAACACAAGATCCAAGAAAATCCCAAATTTAAGCATTAGAAGATTCTCAAATCTGATCTTTACATTTATTAAATCCAATAAACAGAACTAACTTTACAATTTTAGATTCTTCATATGTCAATATGTGACATATAACTATTACTACAAAATAAACAATGATAGTTTGACCATTCTTCCCATACCAAAAAAATGGCTACACTACCATCTTCAAATGATCAAACCAAGAAGAAGAAAAAGAAAGGAAAAATGAAATGGAGCAATCTTTACACATTTTCGTGTTTACGACCATCGCAGCCAACAAACCACCCATCCGACTTTGGTCAGCCAGGGTTTTCTAGAGTCGTTTTCTGTAACGATTCAGTAAAACACAAAACCAAACCATACAAGTACCCAAGTAACCATGTTTCTACCACTAAGTATAATGTGATCACATTTCTTCCAAAGTCTTTATTTGAGCAGTTTCGTAGGGTGGCAAACTTATATTTCTTATTAGTTGCGGTTTTATCAGTTACTTCTTTAGCTCCTTTCACACCTTTAAGCATGATTGCTCCTCTAGTTTTTGTGGTAGGCATTAGTATGTTAAAAGAAGGCGTAGAAGACTGGCATCGGTTTTTGCAAGATTTGGAAGTGAACTCAAGGAAAGTTAAGGTTCATGTTGGAAATGGAATATTCGTTGATCGAACATGGAAGGTGGTTCGCGTTGGTGATGTTGTGAAAGTAAACAAAAATGAGTATTTTCCTAGTGATTTACTTTTATTGTCTTCTAGCTATGAAGATGGTGTTTGTTATGTTGAGACCATGAATCTAGATGGTGAAACTAATCTTAAAATTAAACGTTGTTTGGAATGTACTTTGTGTTTTGATCAAGAAACTAAATTTGATAAGTTTAAGGCGATTGTTCGATGTGAAGATCCAAATTCGAGTTTATATACTTTTGTTGCAAATTTGGAGTTTGGGGATGATGAGTCATATTCTTTGTCACCTTCTCAGATTCTGCTTCGAGATTCGAAGCTCCGGAATACAGATTATGTTTATGGAGTTGCTATTTTTACTGGAAAAGATGCAAAAGTGGTTAGAAATTCTATGAAATCGCCGTCTAAACGTAGCAGGATAGAGAGAAAAATGGATCATGTAATTTATGTTTTGTTCTTCATGTTACTTTTGATATCTTTAATTACTTCCATTGGTTCTGTAGAATATACAGATCAAGAACATATAGCTAAAGAATGGTGGTACCTTCGATTAAGGGATGATACAGATGGGTCTTTTGATCCGGATAAGCCTCTAATCTCGGGGTTTCTTCAATTCCTGAGGGCACTTATATTGTATGGTTACTTGATACCGATATCTCTTTATGTGTCTATTGAAGTAGTTAAGTTTTTACAAGCAATGCTTATAAACAATGATCAACATTTGTTTGATGAGATGTCCGGGAAATCAGTTGAAGCCAGGACATCAAATTTGAACGAGGAGCTTGGTCAGGTTGAGATGATTTTGACTGATAAAACGGGGACTTTGACTTGTAATCAAATGGAGTTTAGGAAATGCTCGATTGAAGGTATTTCTTATGGGGGTGATGCTAATGAGATTGTTCGTGCTGCTTCACAAAGATTAAATATTGATATAGAGAGCTATCGTTTTAATCTGGATGATGCCAATTCTACCCCTGGTCATAGCATGGAGTTGGTCGAGATGTCTTCTGGTCAAATTAAGGAATCAAGGAATAGTATCATGGATGATGAACATGCTAAGAAGAATATTGAGGCGAGTGGTATCAAAGGGTTTAATTTCAAAGATGACAGATTGATGAACAAAATGTGGCTTCATGGATCAAATGTTTGGGATATGATAATGTTCTTCAGAGTCTTGGCTTTATGTCACACAGGCATACCAGTCGAAGATGAACAAACAGGTAGCCATAAACTCAAATACGAGGCAGAGTCGCCTGAAGAAGTGACATTCTTGATTGCAGCCCAAGAGTTTGGATTTCAATTTTATAAAAGAACTCAGTCATCTATGTTTGTTAAAGAGATCGATTCATCTTCAGTGGAGGTCAAAAGGTCCGTTTCTTTTCCTGACCATTCTTTATTTTTATGATCTTTTGTTTATCATGCTAACTGTACAAATAAATGTCCAATTATAGGGAATACAAGCTATTGAATTTGTTAGAATTCAGCAGCTCTAGGAAGAGGATGTCGGTGATAGTACGTGACGAAGCTGGTCAAATTTTCTTATTTTGTAAAGGTGCTGACAAGTAAGTCTCCAGATTGTCGAATTTAGGTTACAAAATTAAGGGTTCAATTCATTAAGCTCAAATGAGCCAGATTGAAAAGCTTTCTGACTAATTTCATTATTTGTGAATCTTATTATTGATATCTTGCATGCAAAATAAAATTGGAAAATATAATGTTAAAATAAAAATCTCATCTTTTGAACAAAACAATTTGTAGGTTGTCTGCTTTAAAATTACAGCATGGGCAAGTTTCTTCCTGATTTGACCCATTTGACCCGTCTTCTTTTTATTAACTCTTTTGACCCATTTGACCCTTTGGAGATATAACATACCCCAAATAGACTTTTTCAAATGTGGATGGGTCAAAGTCGACATCTATAAGTATGAACAATGTAGTTAAGGAAGTACTTTTGTATCGTATAACCGGAATATTATTGTATTTTGCAGTATTATATTTGATAGGTTGGGCGACGGTGGTAGGACATACCAGCATGCTACAACTATGCATCTTGCAAATTATGCAGAAGATGGGTTGAGGACAATGGTGTTTGCCTATCGTAAAATCAAAGACTCTGAGTATGAAGAATGGAGCTCATCATTCGCCAAAGCCAAGTCCATAATCGGACCTGAAAGAGAAGAAATGCTAGAGAATGTTTCTGAAACCATTGAGAAAGAATTGGTGTTGTTAGGTGCGGTAGCCGTTGATGACAAGTTACAAGATGGGGTAAGATCTTAAATAACAAATTAGCTAGCTAATAGGGAAAGAAGGTCAAATGGCCAAACAGGACGAAAGTCAATTAGAGTGCATTTTATGTAAAATCTCAAATATCATTTTCTTATTCACTAGGCTTAACTTAGTATTGACATTACACAGTTCTTATAATTATATTTACTTATTTAGCTTACTAATTTTATTACATGAACCAGCTCTGACCCGTTTACCCACCTTGACCAACCCGTACTTTTTCACCTCCAAAAGTTATACGGATATTTTTTAACATTGATATCAGGTTGCAGAATGCATAGATAAACTTGCACAAGCAGGAATCAAAATATGGCTCCTCACAGGGGACAAGAAGGAGACTGCTGTAAATATTGGGTGAGGATTTAAAAAAAATTTGAATAGCGTCATTAGTACTAAAGTTTAATAAATTTTCCCTCGCCATTTCTAATATATTTTTTTCGTCAGATTCGCTTGTAGTTTGCTTAGGCATGATATGCAACAGTTTCATCTAAGTTTAAGCAGAGACGTTGAAACAAAAAACCAATTAGAGGTGAATATCATGCACTCGGCTTGTAGCAATATATTTGACCTACAATTTAAGTTAATGGTACTGATTAAACATTTTGTAGCTTTTCAGGCTATGAAAGACAACATATTAAATCAAATTGAGGCGTCTTATGGAGTGACAATAAGCGAAAAAACAAAGGATGATCCTTTCGCTCTTGTGGTGGATGGTAAAGCTCTTGAAATTGCTTTGAGGAATGACTTAAGAGATCATTTCTTGCAGTTGGCAGTTAATTGTGCTTCTGTGATATGTTGTCGTGTCTCACCAAAACAGAAAGCCTTGGTAAGCTAAATTTATCGCCGAAACATAACACAAGTTATAAACCAAATGAATGCAACATTCTTTTGAATAACCAATGAATGCAATATGACTTTGAGTTTTTTTGTGAAAAAAAAAACTAGATTACTCGATTAGTGAAAAGATATACGGGCAAGATGACTTTAGCGATTGGAGATGGAGCAAATGATGTCGGCATGATTCAAGAAGCTGATATTGGAATTGGGATTAGTGGCATGGAAGGAATGCAGGTATGATCAGGAGGTGTTTAGAATTTATCTTTTTCGGAACTGATTATCTCATTATTGCAATTATGATCACTTCTATATTTACATAAGATTACCCTTTTACCCTTTATACGAACTGGCGTGTTCAAAGTTACCCAAAATTTCTAACATCTCGCTAGTTTAGTGATTTTAATATACCTTGTCGTTAAAAAAAACATAGTAAATTACAACTTTGACACTATAAGTTCCATTTTTGTGCTTGCAGGCTGTCATGGCCAGTGATTTTTCAATGCCTCAATTTCGATTTTTGGAACGATTATTAATAGTGCACGGGCATTGGTGTTACAAGAGAATCTCCAAGATGGTCTTTACTAAACTTTATAGAATTATTAATCATAATAATATACGAGTATATTTTACATTAATGATTACTTAATTTTTAAATCGTTTTCTTCCCGCAGATTCTCTATTTTGTATACAAGAACATAGTATTCGGTCTTACCTTATTCTACTACGAACTCTATTCAAGATTCTCGGGTGATGTCTTATATGATGGATGGTATATGGTTGTGTTCAATCTCTTTCTAACATCCCTTCCAGTCATATCTTTAGGCGTCCTTGAGCAAGATGTATCTTCAGATATTTGCCTTCAGGTATTTTTATCATAAAAACATGTCAGTACCTTATCTTTTTTTTAACTGAAACAATGACCAAATTACCCTTGTCTAACGATACTTTATTTTTACACACAGTTTCCAGCCCTCTATCAACAGGGGCAAAAGGGTATTTTCTTCGGTTGGAAAAGAATCATAGGGTGGATGGGAAACGGAATACTTACATCTTTAGTGATATTCATCCTAACCGTCTACATTCTTTCCCCGTCGGCCTTCAGACAAGGAGGAGAAGTAGTAGACATTGCACATTTAGGAGTTATCACGTACACCTCCGTTGTATGGATAGTTAACTGTCAAATTGCTCTAATCATCACTCACTTCACTTGGATCCAACATATCTTCATTTGGGGAAGCATCTTAAGTTGGTATATTTTCTTACTGTTATATGGTGCCCTTCCGCCCATATACTCCAATAGAGAATACAAACTCCTTGTAGAAGCTGTGGGACCTGCACCAATGTATTGGATCGTTGTATTATTAGTTGTAGTTATTTCTCTCCTTCCATACTACATTTACATGGTCATCCAGAGGTCATTTTTTCCAATGGATGATCATGTGATTCAGGAAATGAAGTATGGAGGAAGAAAAGCTGTTGTAGATGATGAGACGTGGTTGAGAGAGAAGCAAAGCTCAAGGAAGACGACCCATATAGGGCTTTCATCAAGAGTAGATGCAAAAATCCTTTATTTAAAGGATCAACTACACAAGAAAAGAATGTTTATCATCAACTCTTTCACGAATAGTCCTATTCGTCGATCATTAACCGTTAACCCTTTAGAAAATAGAGATTGATAATCACGCCAATGTTGCGTGTTGCACTTAGTGATCGATTCATACACACTTTTTTCCCAATTGTTCAAAGGTGTTACGGAGTATGTGATTATATAGAGTAAATTTTTACAAATTTGTTAACGAGAAACAGTAGATCTTGCCTTGTCAGGATATCATTGTTCATTGATGGTTTACGTGTAATTATTGAATCTAAAGTGGTTTTAGCTAGCTATTATTCCGATTACCGCCAAGTAACTACCATTTCATCTCATCAACTCAGTAGAACTTTTATCAAATGACCTATTCCCTTGATGGAAACACAAAAAGTCGTATTGCAGTCCTCATTTGACTTGAACTAAGAGCATCCGTTATGTTGTTTCAAGAAAATGTTTATAAAATGATGAAATAATCTATAATCTTGTTAATCACAATAGACATCCATTTCATGCTTAGATAGCATGAAAATGTCCAATATCATAAACTTTTTTATAACTTAATGCATTTGACCTATATGAAAAGTTTATAAAGTTCTTAGAAGCATATGTGCAGTGGAAATTTATACAACCAAAAGATTTATGAATTGATGACATAGCTTATACTAATAATTTAGCATGAGATGCCTTTAGTAATAACTTCATAACTCACCTGACGCGTTAGTATAAGATACTATTACTATATATAACTATTGGGAAAGGGATTAACATCCCTGCTGTCAACATGAGACAAAAATCGCTGCTGCAAGGAGTAAAATGCTTTTTACAGTTACATTTAGCACCCTTCAGCTATTATCAATTTACATAATGGCCCATCATTTTTGGCTTGCAGCACATACTATTCCCTGCTGTTTACAGCAGGGATGATTTCCCTATAACTATTATAACTACAAAGACGAACTTTATATATGATTTCAGGCCACTTTGACTAATTTGATTAACAGACTTTATATTGGGCCAACTAGTGTTGATTCAACTCATTATTCATAAGCATGATGCACACACTAATAAAGTCGTTTATATGGTAACATCAAAAGAAGGCTAAGGCCCAATATAGAGTTTAACAAAAGTCGCCCCAAGTGTCGGACCAGTTTTGGAAAATTTTGATATCCTATTACAAAAAGTCTCAACTTGATCCGTTGGCCCAATCGAACCTGTCAAAATATGACTTTTATATCACATATTTCACACATAATATCTCACAATGTCTTAAAAAAATTTAAATCCACAAAACCTCAACCTCTTGATTGTTGGGTCACTCGCATAACACTAGACCAAAAGCTTAATTAGGTTATCAAACAAGTCATTTATGGGTGTTTCAATGTTTGTTATAAGTATATGTGGGTTTATGGGTTCTTTTCTAACATCGTTGAATACCTGCGCATAACGACGACTACTGATTTCATCGCTATATATTTTGTTTATCATTCTTGTGTGTAGCGCTAGGGGTGAGCATACGACCCGAACGGACTGGACCGACCGTCGGACCGACCGAGACCGGACCGGACCGACCACATTCGGTCCGGTTCGTGGTCTCGGCTTTTGGGCTAATTCGGTCCTCGGTCCGGTCCGGTCCAGACTAAAACCGACGAATTTAGACTAATTTGGTCTTGTTGGACAGGACCGACCGGACCGACCCAGACCAAGACCGGACCGACCACATTCGGTCCGGTCTCGGTCCATGATTTTTGCCGAAATCAGGTCTCGGTCCGGTCCGGTTTTTGGACCGTGCACACCCCCATGTAGCGCTAGACAGTTCTAGTTGCGAATTTGCGGTTCATCGTAGTGTAATTAAAGTTTTTGGATAAAAAAAATAAGTTAAAAAGTGCCTTATCAAAACACAACATATGCTTCAAAATTCAGTTATATCAGATAATTCAACACATTAAAAATAGCAAACTATAGATCAACATTATGATAAAAGATATAAAGTACTGTAATAGTTAGTGTTACATTGACCAATATACCCTTGTCTTATCAGTTTTCATACCCAACTACATATCCTTCCAATTTGCTCTTGTTCTTTACAACATAATGAATTTTGCAGACAAGTTAATATCAAACTATTTTGTTTTATCTACTTTCATTAGAGTGTTAGGAGCAGTTGGCGCCCATAATTGTTATAGATGTCGTCACGTCAACTTGTACCCTATAATACTTTTATAAAATAAACACTTTTTCCAATAACATTTCTATAACACACCATCCAGAGGCGGAACTCTTCGGGGGCAGGGGAGGGTCCCGCCTCCCCCTCCCCCAAAATTTGCGACAACTAGTTATCAAATTTTGCGGAAGTGAAATAAGATGAAATGATGTTATTGCATTAATTCTGAAAGTGAGGAGATGATCTCCTTTTATACAAAATTACAAGATGGAAAAAACGGTTAACAACTAATCTTTAAAATAATTACAATTTCTACCCTGTACTTTACATGTATTGCTAAATCCAACTTATACTTATTATTCCATATCCTCCCCTCAAGTTGGAACATCTGTGAAACCCAACTTGGAACTCAAAAAGGAATGTTGATCTTGTCCCAAAGCCTTGGTCATAATGTCTGCAAGCTACAGATGAGTAGGAATATAAGCAGTTTGTAGAAAACCTTCTTGGACTTTATTTCTTGTGAAGTAACAATCAATGTCCAAGTGCTTTGTTCTTTCATGGAAACAAGGATTGGCTACTATCTGTTGGGCTGCTTTGTTGTCACAAAAAAGAGTAATAGGAACTTGAACTGGAATGTGCAAGTCCTTAAGCAGATATGTGAGCCAAACTAATTCACAAGTGGTAGTTGCCATGCTTCTATACTCTGACTCAGTTGAAGATCTTGAGACTGTGGCTTGTTTCTTTGTCTTCCAAGATACCAAAGCATGTCCCAAAAAGATACAATAACCTGTTAATGATTTTATAGTCATTAAACAGGAGGCCCAATCTGCATCAGAAAAACCTGCAACCTTAAGTTGTGGTTACACTGGATAAAACAGACCTTTGGAAATAGTGCCCTTCAAGTATCTTAAGAGATGAATAGCAGCCTGCATATATGGGTCTTTGGGAGCTGAAATGAACTGACTCAGATGTTGAACTGCATAGGAAATGTCAGGTCTTGTCATTGATAAGTAAAGAAGTCTGCCAACAAGCCTTCTATAAGAATCTGGTTGTTTCAAGGGTGAACCTTTGTTCAAGGATAACTTTAAGTTTTGAGGTAAAGGGAAAGTGGTTGGTTTGCCTGCTGTTAAGCCTGCATCCTTCGTTAAATTAAGGATGTATTTTCTTTGGTGCAAGTAAGTGCCATTCTCTGTTCTGCACAACTCAATCCCTAGAAAGTACCTTGCAAGACCCAAATCCTTAATTGTAAATTTTTGATCCAAAGCCTTTTTGAACTTCTGAATTTCCTTTTCTGAATTGCCAGTGACCAAAATATCATCCACATAAACCAGTGCAGCTGTAAAACTATCTCCAGTATCCTTGACAAATAAGGAATAGTCATGTTTTGATTGAACAAACCCCAAGGAAGAGATGAATTTTGATAACTCTATATTCCATTGCCTTGAAGCTTGTTTTAGGCCATATAGTGATTTCTTTAGTTTACAGACATGTCCTGGTGCAGCCTTGGTATACCCTTCAGGAGGCTTCATGTAAATTTCCTCTTCAACAAAGCCATGTAAGAATGCATTATTTACATCCAATTGATGTAAAGGCCATTCCTTGGCTGTTGCTATTGCTATTAGAACTCTCACAGTTGCAACTTTTGCAACAGGGGAAAAAGTATGTTTATAATCTATTCCTTCCTTTTGATCAAAACCCCTTATAACCAGTCTTGCTTTCAATCTTTCCACAGTCCCATCAGGTTTGTATTTAGTCTTGAATACCCATTTTGAAGTAATTGCCTTGTGACCATCAGGGAGAGTTGTCAATTCCCATGTTTCATTTTCTTCTAATGCCTCTAATTCTGAATCCATTGCCTTGACCCATTGAACATCTACAGCAGCTTGACTATAAGTAGCAGGCTCATTAGCATTTAGAACATGAGCTAAAGAAGCTACATAATCCTTTGGAAAACTATCAAAGTCTTGGGCATGGAAAAGTGGATAAACAGGTTGTTTGACATTAGGTACAGAATAGGCCATTCCAGCTTTGGGTGTCACAAAATCCTGCAACCAAGTTGGTCTAGTAGAAGACCTTGTAGACCTATTAAGTGGTACAACTGGTGGAGGATGAATAGGAACTTCTGATTCAGGGAGAATTACAGGTTCTGGTTGCTCAAAGTGAATTGGAACATCAGATTCAGCATGTGTTTCAAAAATTGGATCAATTAGAGAGCTGTGTGATGCTCCCAAATTATTCTGAACTTCAAAATCATCTTCATATGCTGGTGTAAAAGACTTTGGTAAAGAAGAAGATGCAAATACTGGTGTTGGTTCTTTAAAAGGAAAACAATCTTCTTTGAAAATAACATTCCTGCTACAAAAGACCTCTTTTGTCTGTAAATCATACAACTTGTACCCCTTTTGCCCAGGTGGATAGCCTATCATGACACACATGTTGCCTCTAGGTTCAAACTTGTCTTTATGAGGCTTTGTCACAGCAACATAACAAAGACAGCCAATGGTTCTAAGGTTGTCATATGAGGGTGTTGTACCATGTAATATTTCAAAAGGGCTTTTCCAATCTAAAATCTTCATTGGCATTTTGTTGATCAAATATGTAGCAGCCAATATACAATATCCCCAAAATTTACTTGGCAAATAAGCATGAATCTTAAGGGCTCTAGCAGTGTCTAAAAGGTGTCTGTGCTTCCTTTCCACTACTCCATTTTGTTGAGGAGTATACACCATAGACTTCTGATGTATGATGCCAAAAGGTTTCAACAAATCCAAACATGTCTTATTCACTATCTTTGTCGCATTATCAGATCTTAGGAATCTAGGTTTTGCCTTGTAGTGATTGTCAATGTAAGCAAGAAAAGAAGACAGAGTGTTGTAGATTTGATCCTTTCTGTGAATCCAATAAGTCCAGGTGCATCTAGTGTGATCATCAACTATAGTGAAAAAATAATGTGCACCATTAATTGTTGCAGACTTATATGGCCCCCATAAATCCATATGAATAAGCTCAAAAGGTGCCTTTGATCTAGTATGACTCAAAGGAAAAGGCAACCTATGATGTTTGGCAAGTAGACAAGTGTCACAAAAGAAATGAGATATATTGATCTTGTTACAATCATGAACATGAATCAATTTTGATACAGAACTATGCCCAAGTCTAGAATGAAACAAATCAATTGACACATTGTTTGGCTTATTTTGAACAACCTGATAAACAAAAGAAGACAAAACAGGAAATGAATTTTGAGTAGGAGTTTTTGTAGAAGATCTGCAAATGTAGAGGTTGTTGAACCCTTATCCAGCAGCTAGAATTTGTCCAGTTGAAGGGTCCTAAAAAGCAAACCAGGTAGGAAAAAAAATAGCAATAAGATGCTGAGTGTTTAGAAGTTTTCCTACTGACAACAAATTGACCTTGAACTCAGGCACATAGAAAACATCAGTAAGAGTAAAGGTGTCATTTATTCTTATTTTGCCTACTTTGGTAACCCATCTACAAGTCCCATCAGGCAACTTAATCTTAATAGGCTTCCTCAATATTCTGATGGACTCAAAAAGATGCAAGTGTGGTGACATATGGTCTGAAGCTCCAGTGTCAACAACCCAATCAATATCAATTTTAAGACCAGCATTGTCAACCATAAGTTTAATTGAAGCATGAAAACACAAACCAGTTGGAACATATATGCCATGAAAGAAGATACCTGCATGTGGCTTAGAGGAACTAGCCACATTGCTGTTGCAATCAATTCCTTTTCCTTTAAACATTTTCATCATTTCTTGACAAACTGCATTGACCAATTTCTGATCTAAATCCAACTTTTCACCAACCACTTCATTCTCATAGTCCATCTGAAAAGGAGTATCTCTCTGTACACACTGATCAAAATCACTAGTAACTTGATTAACCATTTTGAACCCACCTTTCTTTCCTTTCTTACCCTTATACCAATCAGGATAGCCTATTTTTTCAAAACACTGCTCAACCAAATGCCCTTCTTGATTACAAAAAGTGCATATATTCTTGTTTTCAGGCCTATTTTCTCTTCTAAGATTAGAACCTTGATTGTTTCTTTGACCATTCTTGAGATTAACATAGAAAGCAGTAGGATCACCAACTTGGTGCGTAACTTGTTTTTGTTTCTCCACTTGCTGAAAAATGTAATAAGCTTTGTTTATGTTTGGCAAAGGGTCCATGGAAAGTATCTGATTCCTCACAGACTCAAACTCATCATTCAACTTCATTAGAAACTGCATCAGTTTTGACCTACTATCAATTTCTAGAAACTTTTCAGTAATTCCACATGAACATTCCCTCATCTTTCCACAAGAACAAACAGGCACACCATTAAGACTATGCAATTCATCCCAAAAACGTTTTAGCTTATTGAAATAAGCTGATACAGTAAGATTGCCCTGAGATACCTTGCTTAATTCTCTTTCAATGTGATAGATAAAAGGGCCATTACTCTGTCCATACCTTTCATCCAGTTCTTTCCAAAGATCAAAAGCAGAATGAGCATAAAGAAATGAATCAGACAACTTAGCAATCATTGAATTCAAGATCCAACACGTCACCATGTAATCACACCTAATCCATCGCTGATAATTGACATCAGTCAATGCTGGTTTAGGTGATGATCCATCTATAAACCCTAACTTCAATTTTGCCCCTAACGCCATCTTAATCATACGACTCCAGCCAAGAAAGTTACAACCATTGAATGGCGTATTTTTCAACATCATGCCTGTGTGATCAGAACTTGCAAGATACAACGGATCATTAGCCATGTTTTGAGAGCCTAAATCTTGATTATTAATTGTGTTTTGGTCAGGATTGATTGGGTTTGACGAATTAGTGGTGTTTGGATTAGGATTACTGTTCAAATTCGCCATTAAAACACTCTTGTAACTGTTAATCGAAGCAATGATTACAGATTGGAGATGATGAAGATGGAATGAATCAAGAACAGACTGTTAAAACAGTTAGAAAGCCGTTAGAAAACGGTTATGTAACATAATCGAGCTTCACTGCTCTAATACCATATCAAATTATGCGGAAGTGAAATGAGATGAAATGATGTTATTGCATTAATTCTGAAAGTGAGGAGATAATCTCCTTTTATACAAAATTACAAGAGGGAAAAAATGGTTAACAACTAATCTTTAAACTAATTACAATTTCTACCCTGTACTTTACATGTATTGCTAAATCCAACTTATACTTATTATTCCATACTAGTGTAAATATTATAAGTTTTAGGGGTAATTTAGTTGAGGTTACAAACAAATCTCCAATTCGGCCCTCCCAAAATAAATTCACCCCCCTCAAATAAATGGTCAAGTTCCGCCACTGACACCATCAAAAAAACCTCACTCACTCAAAAAAAAAAAAAAAAAAAAAAAAAATGATCGCCATCTCAATAGCTAACATGGAACCAACGATGTATTATAACAAGCATGGGGCTCCATAAGTGCAATTTTGGCACCTATAACATGTTATAGGGTCAGTGCACCGCGCCTTTGAGTTGTAACTTGTAACTTGGCATTCGATAACTACAAATGCTTCACAATTTGTTGTCTTTTTAACTTCTTTGTTTCTAGAAAGAGATTTAGAGTTTCGGTTCCCATAACGTATACAACACAAACATGAGGATATATAGGAAGTTCTCGCCAAATAAGAAAGAATATAAGAAAAAGGGATAATATATTAGGAGGCCAACCACCACCCATTGTTTAAAAGTAACTTATAAGCCACTAAACTATGCATTTATCTTCGCTTACACCGATTTCGGACTTTGATCCGAATAATTATCAAACGGTAAGAATGAACTTAACACTAACATATTAAACTAATACGAATAAAAAACAAGTCGCGAAATTTCAGTTTTATCCTTCTAAAGTACTTTTAATAATATTAATTCACACATAAATTAATAGTATAATCGGTATTTCATATTAAAATTTTCATTCATATCACTTAGATAAGTTAGAGGTTGGTTCATTATTTATAATTTATAGTTTTCAAAAGGAAACAAACATATAGTTGGGCGGCCTCTAAGTTCATTTCAATAAATGGGTGACTTATATGTTAAAAGTTAAAAACTTCGGTAGCCTATAGGTTACCAGCTTTGCGTTAACATTTAAGTAATAATTCCTTTTTCTTAATAATATTAAGAGTAAATTACACCGTTCGTCCCTGTAGTTATATCAAAAACCACTTGTTTCGTCTCTCAACTTTATTTTTTGCATAAACCGTCCTTATCTTAAAAACTTGTTACACCAACAGTCCTTATCGATATCTATAAGGACCATTGGTGTTACAAGTTTTCAATGGATAAGGACCATTGGTGTTATCGACAAGGGCCGTTAGTGTTACAAGTTTTCAAGATAAGGATAGTTCATGCAAAAAATAAAGTCGAAGGACGAAACTAGTAATTTTAATATAACTACAAGGACGAATGGTGTAATTTACTCTACTTTCAAATTTAACCTCACTGCACATTACATGATGTTGGACTTTTTAACATTTTTGAAAGTTTAAATATTAAAGGTATAATGGTAAATTCATTTTTCTCAAATTGTAAACGTTTTTAAGTAAAATTAATTTTGGTTCATTTATATAGGGGTGAAAACGAGCCGAGCCGAGCCCGAGCCTGCCAGAGCTCGAGCTCGGCTCGTTTATATAAAAAAAGCTCGAGCTCGAGCTCGTTTCGAGCCTCACATTTTGAGCTCGAGCTCGGCTCGTGAAACTTTTCACAAGCTTGAGCTCGGCTCGTTAACACAAAGCTCGGCTCGTTAACACAAGGCTCGAGCTCGTTAACACGGTTATACGTATAGAAAATATATATACGTATATATTTCTAGGGCTCGTTTAGGCTCGCGAGCCTAAACGAGCTTTTTGTATAGAGCTCGGGCTCGAGCTCGATTATTAAATGAGCCCAAACTTAGGCTCGAGCTCGGGCTCGAGCTCGTTTAGGCTCGGCTCGTTCGAGCTTTTTACCGATCCGATCCCGAGCTTTTCACGAGCGGCTCGGCTCGTTTCCACCCCTACATTTATAGTAAAATTATTTTCAGATTATTAGGTTATCATGAATTAAGAATTAGAAAAAAAAAAAAAAAAAAAAAAGCTTATAAGTCGAAACATGGACAAAAAGATAAACCCAAATGATCAGTCTTATTAAATATAAACTAAAACTATATAACCTCATAAGTTCATATACAAGCTTTGTTTGGCATGTTTGTCTCTTTTATGGGCCTATAAGCTCGTAAGTTCATATACAAGCTTTTTCACACGGCATGTATGACATCTCTTTGGCATGTTTGGAATTATATAAACAAAATTCTTCGTGTGTCTTCAAATCCCGAGGCAAATGCCATTCGTCATGAAGAATATTTTTCTTTTGGTGCAAAGATTGTCTCTTCTATGAGCTTATAATTGTTCTTTTAAGAAACTCTTCTCGTGAGAAATTGGATCCAAAAAAATCCTGATGAATTGGCTTCATCATCGGTTGCCTAGTATTTTTGTTTCTTGGTGTTTTTTGTTTTGGTGTCTCTCTTCGGTGCTCTATCTTACCCGTTCTTTGTTGTTGCTTGGCCTTGCCTTAAAAAAGAAAAAGAAAAAGACACAAGCTTCAACAAAGACCCCCTTAATAAACAAATTATTCATAACAAAAACCGAATATGAGTTTTGATTTAAATACAATAGTTTCAGTGTTTCACAACCAGAACATAACAGTCATCAAGCATTTACCAAGATAGGATTAATAAATCATGCGTAATAGTTATAAATAATCGACGACTGAGCAAAACTTAATTTCCTGCGTCCTAAAGAAGCTAATATCGTGCTATGTCACCTTGTCCTTTGATTACATTAAAAGTACCCATATTTCATATATGAAACTACATATAGTAGTGGAAGTAAGGGTACAAGATGAAAGAAACCAGAATCAATTCTCGACCCTTAGGATTTGAACCACGACAACTACCACAACCTACAACTCAGAAGAGTATATATGCCTGTATGTTCTCAGATCAGAAATAAACTAATCACATACATGAAATGGGTTTAAACATATCTTACATAGTATTTGATATACACACCCTCTATATAACTGATGATGGATGTTAGTGATCCAAAACACAGTTTTTAGAAGATTAAATCATTTTCCTTTTACTTTTTAACAAATTAAATCACTTATTGCCTAAACTTTGTAATTGTATAACTTTGTGTTGGTAAGTCTAGAAAAACTCAAACTAGAGAAAGTTTCATCATTCACACTTCTCAGTTCAAGTTATGCTAAAATGATCCCAGGAACTATTGGCCAACGCATAAATTTACTACTATTTGGCAAGGGCTTACGCCAACACATAAATTTACTACTATTTGGCAAGGGCTTAGCCTCTTATGACGAAAGTTCCTAACACTATGTTCTTGAGTTTCGTTATTAAAAAAATGTAAAGTAAACACTTTCCTCCCAAAATTGGGAGGAAACAGTTTACTTTAATAATCAACAAAATCACACTAACTTTCATTCAATTTCCTTTTCTTTTCCTCGTTAAGTGCTACTCGAGAACATAACTTCTTGTGTTTTCTTTTCATTTTGTTCCTTAACTTTAACTCGTGAACACAGTGTAAAGGTCTTGGGTTCGAACCTTGGGGAGAAAATTAATCCTCCATTGGCCACAGAGGTTCACTTGCGCCGACTCCGGGCTATCCAAAAGGGTAGTCGCCATGGGATTAGTCGGCTCGCAATGTCGAGTCGGAACCCATGTATACCAAAAAAAATAAAAAATAAAAAATGAGAAGTAACATAGATACATCAATGCTAAGGCTTCTATGTCTTGTTGCAAATGCCAGAAGTTCAACTAACCATTTGTTATTTGATGTCAAGAATTTAACTCTCGAAACCGGAGAGTACAAGTATGCTCAATGTATCTGATTATGATGGCCCTGCACAGAAAACCACATACTCGTAACAGATGGTACAAATGCCATGATTTTAGTCCTATAATACTAAAAATGCTAAGAATTGTAAAATGAGCACAAGACAATTGAAGGTAATACAAATATGTGGGTTGCTGGACATCCACAAAATGCACAAATACATCAAGAATGTAAGAGAATGGGCAATAGGTCATAGTACCAGACATTTTGATGAGAAAAAATAAAGCGATCGGGTTACCGCACATATGGTTGTTGTTCAAAATCATGGTCCTTAAACACTTTTAACCTCCAAGAAAGAAAAAGATTGATTAGCAAGTAAAGGTAGAGTCATGTTTCAGTTACCAATTGCGATTAGTATCAAGATCATAAATCATCAATATATCAACAGCCTCTTGCTAAATATACTAGTCAGCATCAACCCGCAAATAACATTCACTAGTGCATGTTTTAATACAAATCAAAGAAGTCCTGCAACTATTTAATTTTTTTTTTTTTTAATTGATTGATCTTTCAATAGCTTGTTGAACTAACACTAGCTTAGAAAGCTCAACAGAAGGACCACAAGGTTGCACACATCCTGAGTATGGTTCTCAAAAAAATACACTTCCAATTAATCTACAAGATCAGCAAATTACCTGAAATCGAAAAGATATTAAAAAAAAGGAGGATCAACAACGATCATCCCTTTAAGTATTAGCAAGCAGATCTAGTTATGATTCATGTACCACCAAGTCAAGAAATGATTCTCAAGAAGACTTATGATACCTCTCCTAGCTAGCAGAAATTATTAGGCATATTAGATTCTTTATTTGGTTTAAACTAGTAGAAATAAAGGAACACTTTTTGTTATATTTTCTAGTAATCAAAGATTATCTATATATATATATATATGAGTGATATGATAATTAGCTTATTAACCTGCCTAAAAGGAGCCAACTATAAATGAATATGAAATATCATAAAATCTTGATGATTGTCTATCAAAATGGAAGCAGAAACTGCAAGAAAAAACTTATAGCAATACATATGATACCCTAGTCCCATAATAGGTCCAGTTCAAGAACAAAATCCATTTAAGAACCATATCTTCTTCTTGAATTATAACATGCTCTAAAACCTTTTTTTAAGAATGTTTTTTGTGTTTGAGAGACAAAGAGGAGGACCATCCTACATAACGTGGAATTGTCACTCCAAGATTTATGACAGATTTCAGTTGATGAAGAGCGCACAGTAAACCATGAAAAGTCACGCTTCCATCTTAAAAAACCAAACCCTACATGTAACTTAAGTACTACTAACACATTATTATTTTCATATGTGTTACTATTATATATATTTTTAATTGGGATTCAACCATCTTATCAGATGTGTCACTTCAATGACCCCATGATGCCTGACTTTGCTAGAAGAATACAAGCAAAAAGCATTAGCAAACATCACAAAAAAAAAAAAAAAGAAAAAAAAAAAGAAAAAAGAAAAAAAAAAAAAGAAAGAAAAAAGAACAATGAGAAAATAACCAACCATGGACTCATGGAGGGAGAAGATGATGACAGATAGATCATGAGCACACAAAACAGTCATACAACACATTATGGTATAAATAACTTTGTGTGCTCACTCTCTTCTGTCATCTTTATCTCTATCACCCCATAATAAGTACTAATTAATACGAAAACAACACCTTCTAAAAGAAGGCACAAAAGAACCATTTTTTATCAGATCTGAGAACTTAACCTTCAGCAACAGGCACAACAAGAAACATCTATCTAGGTTTTTTTTTCAAGAAAAGATAAGGAATCTGAATAGGGTTTTCTTTATCAGATTTGCTACATATAAGTGGTGTTATCTTTCCAACACGTGCAATGAAAGGTGCATATGGACGGTGATATTAATTCTTTCTTGAAGATATCGACAGCCACCACTTGTAAGAGAGAGGGGAACAAATCTTTGAGAAAAATGGTGGCCAGGGTTTGTGAAGAATGGACAGTGATATTTATTATTGAACTGTCTTTTCACTTTTGGGCCAAAAAAAATTGAACCAATTATCTGATAATATTTGAACTAAGTTACTCATTAATGAGAATAAGTAAGTATCTATACTTAGAGCATCCACTGTGGTGGTTTATAAAAAGGTCTAAGAAAAGATGAAGAGGTTTATCATTTTATTAACCATAGTGAAAGTTTGTTTCATGCTTATGTGGAATGAAAAGGTCTAGTATCTTGAACCTCTTCTAAATTTAATGCTTTTGTGTTTAATGAGTTTTATAAAGCTTTAAATAGTTTATCCATAGTGAAGAAAGCTTTATAACAAGAAAAAGGTTTATGAATTTATGATTTTCGATGACTAGGCACTATCATAAACCTTTATAAAGGTTCACCATAGTAGATGCCCTTACTGAAAAAACAGCGAGTACGTTACTCATTGAGAATTAGTGAATGTGTTACTTATTGAAGAATCAGTGGGTAGTTAACTTCATGATGAGAAGTAAGTTAGTGTTGTATAAAACTCGATCAATAATAAGTTTCAGAGATGTCAAAGACCAACTAAAGAAACACTTTACCTCACTGATGCGGTATCAGTGAGTAAAATATTTGAGCTACAAACAACATTATAAGCACTAAGATCTGTCAAAGTATCCCTAACTCTGAATACTCTATCTCTAAAACAAACTTGAAATATGGGTTGGAACTTTCTAAAAGCAAATACAAGGAAGTCAAACAAATACAAGAGTGGTTGCTAAAAATGTGAATAGTAGAAATTCAAGAAAAGTAAAGTGAGGGAGCGGCTTATTGATTCGGGAGGGTCTGTTTCGGTTAGTTGGAAGTGGAAACGTAGGCCGAACGAGACAGAGGTGCTGGGGCAACTGGCTATGTTGAATGTGTTGGTTTGTGGGAGTTTAAAACACACGTAAACGACTAGAAGTGTGTGAGCCTATTGGGGGCACACACGAATACATGAAGAGTACGTTTATTGTATATTTAATATATGTAACTCGTTTATATTTATTAAATGTACAATATGATTCACGAAATAATTTAACGTATGTTAGTTTTAATCGTTAGACGCTTTAACTAATTATAATGTACGTTGAAATTAAAGAGAGGGACTTAGGTGTCGAAAAACCAAGCTCTCGGACCTCCTTCCAATGTGGCTGATTATGAGAAGGTTCTAGAGGGGAGCTAAGCGTCGGTTTGGTGAAAGTTGAAGAGGTGATGGACTAAACTTGGTGGACAAGTTTATGTGCTATTTATACACCCCTTAACCTTTCAATTAATCCGATCCTAATACACAAAAATACGCACAACCTAAAACAAAAACAGACTAGATTGGTTTTTTTTTGTCAACATATACGACTGACAAAACAAATCTCATTGGTTTGTTTTTGTAACTTTGGTACTAAGTATTTTATATCAAAGAATTATAATCTTTGTTAATTCTCTCTTGTTGCAACCATTCGAACACATGTTGCTTTAGTATTCGGATTGGTTTCAAGCAGTCAAGAACAAGTAAAGTGTTTTCCTTGTTTGTCGTGAAGCAAGCACTAGCATCCTAACGTGCTCGTGTGAAGTGTAGTGTGAGCAACCATAGAGGTATCTATTTTAGATACTCAAGGTTTCGTTTTGGTTTCTTGTTCCGTTACTAGAGATCAATTGCCAAGCAATGTTAGCTTTTCTATATACCTTTTAATTAATTAATATTGTATTAATTATTTGTTTATTAAATTCGTGCTTAACATAATTGCATTAACTAGATCCAATATCCGTTGCGTACTCGTAGAGGTTAATGGTTAACTGGTTCTAAAATCTCAACAGTGGTATCAGAGCCAACTCGTTTTTGTGATTATGGATTACACGTTTCTTAATTAATAAACATGTTTTAAAAGGCTGCATGAAACCTAATTTAGTTATTCGTTTTATTTGGTTTTGACAACTATATGCAATACTTGTCAAATTTTTAATAAAAAATAACTAGTCACACACAAATTAAAATTATATTGATAATTAGAATTAATTTGTTAATTGGAATTACTTGTTAATTAGAATTTCATTTACATGTTAATTATAATTACCTTGTTAATTAAAATTAAATTGTTAATTAAGAATTACATGTTAAATTAGAATTAAAAGTTATTTTTTATTTATTAATTGTTAATTAGAATTATTGTGATAATTATAATTACATATTGATTTAAAGGGCAAATAACATAAAAAGGTACCAAACATACGTTCAATTTCAATTTAAGGTACCCAAGTTTTTTTTTCTCAATTTAAGGTACCGAACTTATTATGCTGTGCAATCTAAGGATCTTTTTACCTGTTAACCAGGTAACCGGTTGCTAAACTTAAATCCAAACACTACCTTTCTTCAACATCCATCCACCATCATCAACCACCTTAGCACTATCAAAATAACTTGAAAATGGCATTCTCAAAGATTTAATTCGAAGCAAATGATCTATTTCGACCTAAACAGCCATGCAATCTAACAAAGATCGAAAGTTCATGAATAACCACTGATGTTGTTTAAATGGATTTAGTAAATTCAGTAATATTCTCTTAAATCAAAAACCACGTACAGAAATCGGTATTAGCAAAACAACATATGAATATATCTTGTTAAACACAAAATCATTCTCTATATATCACACACAAATTAACAATTATTCATCATTTCCGACTACGAGCATATTAATATCAATTCGTCAAACTAACACAAATTACACATATAAAAAACATGTTAGTACGCTACTCAATTACTCAGTAATTAAGCTCTTTGTTGATTAATTTAAATATAACGTTATATTTCTTGATGTATTTTGGATCTTCAAAAGGGTTAGATAATACGTAATACTCATAGTTTTGAGATTTGGCTGTTTTTTAAAGGCAAATCAGGTCACTGGATTTTTAGCACGTCATGGGACAAAAATAGGTCACTGAAAAATGGGTTACCTGCTGAGTGTGATTTTTTAACTTGGTAACCTCTAAATTATCCAACATTGCAACACAAAAAAAGTTTGATACCTTAAATTGAGAAAAAAAAAGATTAGTACCTTAAATTAGAATTGGACCTAAGTTTAGTATCTTTTTATGCGATTTGCCCTGATTTAAATACATATATTGCGTAATTACTTGTTAATTGAGATTGCCATGCTTTATGTGTTTTTCCGGCCACGAGACCCACTCAATTGCTTTCCTAAGTGATGTATGGGGCGATCTAGGTATTGCATCCTAGTGACGGTCTTATGGTTCTCCGTTTGGGGAAGACTCGCAAGAGAACTCGGAACAATATGTGGTTAGTTATATTGATGTTTATGCTGGTATGTTTGTGATTCCTATATGTGCATTATTACTTGTTATGACACCTAATTGTATGCAATATGGAATAATACATATCGTAACCATAACATTAATATTGGTCTTTATTTACACGCCAAAATATCATGCTCATTGTGACCTACTATTTGATTCGTGGAAAATTGTTTTTGTAAAATAAAGTGACCTAACATATGAAACACGTTTTCAAGAATTTAAAAACTAGACGCTATGGACACTTGGGATGTACGGCTCACCCACTAGAACAAACTCAAAAGGGGGTTCAAAGAGGTGCGCACAGTCGCACCGAAAGGATGTCTAAGGTTATGCTTCAGCGCTTACCTGGTCCTCTGCCTCCCTGTGCGTTCGATTGGAGCTACCGTGAACCATGATGATCACTACAGTGTCATTACCAAAAAGTTTTTAAAATTAGTGTTACAAAGTTGTTTTGCATGCTTCTTTGTACACGACTTTTATCACATTTAAATGTGCATACCTATTTGTTAATTTTAAGTCTATGCCATCCAACTATGGACACGTGCACTTGGATTGACTTCTCTGGTCAGACCTAAGGGCCTTTCCAACCCATGGTAATTATTTCTCACTGGTCAGACCTCTGGTTATTTTTACACGTTCATACTTGGTCGACTTATATCGAGTTAACCTGGTCAGACCTCGGACCCGAGGCATAAGATGAGAACTAAACATGCCTTTGACATTATTACTTGATACTAATGCCTTAAACAGTCTCATAAATCTAAGAGTTGCATTTTGCAATTAACGCTCGTCGCTTACCTCTTGTCCTATTTTTTTTACACACTGGTCAGACCTATGGTAATTAAGTGGGGTTGCAAGATGGATCTTAGTCTTAATTAGTAATTAATTGGGTAGTTAATTCTTTTAAGAATGTAATTATCGAAAATACTAGATTTGAACTTCTTATGTTCTGATTAATTGTGTTATTGCAACATAATTCGTAAACAAATTTGTTTTTCTTTGAAAGACAAACTTAGTCTCTTTTCCTAGTAAGAAGAGTGAGACTTATACCTATCTTTTCTCCTTAGTTGACAAACTAAGATAGGATTCCAAAATTGATAAACTCTTATATGATCTTTCATTACCCTTTTCGTGGTCTAGAGTTAATTGAAAGATATAATATTTTGTGTAACTGGAAACATTGTGTTTAGAGCTACCAAAATAAATAACATCATGCACTTGTCACGATGTATGAGTTTAAACCGCAAAGAGTAAACGAATTACTAGCATATATGCTAGGTAATCTTCTTGGACTCTTATTATTCCTAAAGTGCTAATTACCCTTGGGGCAATGTAGACGATAAAGGAGGAATTGCATGCTAAAGATTCAAGTTAATTGAATAAAAGAATGGCTAGTCCATTGTCTGCATGAGTAGAACTTCATATACTCTGTTCAATACCTAAGTACATGCTACTCGTAGGCATTTGAAGAGAATAGGAAAGTTTATAAAACTGCTATATGCTTTCTACTGGAAATGTAACACTAACAATATTGACAAATCCAGTGGAAGCAGTTGCATTTTATAACTGAAATATCATTCATGTAATGTTGTCAATTTCAGTGGGAGCTACGGGATTTATTTCCTGTTAGTCACCCATATCATTTCAAACTAGCTTTGAAATAATTCATTACTTTCCGAATATGAACAACCATTGCTTAAAGGAAAATTGCATTTTATTTTATCAGATAACTCGTTGCCTTCCTGCTGTCGCTTCCTGAAATGTTATCTATAGAATAATAATCCACAATTCCTTATTACAGGTTATGGTTCTAAAACTACTTATGATATATAAGACATTATCATATCGTTTGAGCAATCAATCACGTGTTGTTTGTTTTCATCATATGATGTTGTACCTTTCACAAGTGGGAGAAATCTCAAAGTGTGTGCAAGGAACAACAATATTATTAGTATCTCTTGACCGCAAGGTAAAGGAAACTAATAATTCTACTATTACTTAAACACATTAGATGTTTAATGCCCTACTACATGTAAATAAGAATTCTACTAGGACTTAAACACATGAGATGTTTAGTGCCCTACTACATTCTAATAATGATTCTACTAGAACTTGAACACGCTAGATGTTTGTTGCCCTACTACATTCAAATGTCATGATATAGTATAAAGATACTTCAACATTTGACTACATGTTTTAGTCAACATAATTATGGTTATATGATATTGATCATAATTCTGAAGTATAAAATTAACTTAAAATTACTATAGAACTCAATAGTTTGCGTTCATGATTACTTTTGTTAGTATAATTATGCTTACATGTTAAGACATAATTATAAAGTCCTTTAATTAGTCAATGACTTATAACATAAAGTATATATAGTAAATGTGTTATGTCTTCTCGTTAACACATAAACATAAGGCCTTTGAATTATTCAAAGATTTATAATGTATTATTGAAATGTTCTGTTTTCTTGTTAACACATGAACATATAATCCTTGAACAGTTCTGTCTTCTTGTGAACACGTGAACATAAGTTTCTTGTATTGTTCAACGAATATACATTATTGCATGCACTTGGTTCGTAAATACTTTATATGCAATTTGGCTTGACCCAATTGACAAGTATTTGGTCCTAAGAGAATTAAGTTATCTATGGAATTCTGATATAGTTTCACAATTCTAATAACTCATAGTATACCATTTCATTATGGTATGTCTAATGTGTTGGATCAAACCTTATTCATATTGTTTGGTTCATGATAGCTTTAATTGCTCTACCTCCAAAACATATCAAGGTTAGAAATTGCATGTGTCATGGATACACTCAATAGAGTTCAAACCTAGAAGGTATTCAAGACAACCAATAACTGAAAACCCTAATTTATTAGAGATTTGAGGTTTTACCACTCAAACCAATTGAATCATAAACTCTTTTGGATTTTTTATTTTTCTACACTTCCTAGCTTGAAGATTGTAGTTTTGGTGTTCTTCCTAGCTTGACAAAACACAAAACTGTTGCTAGAGCTTTTAGTTAAAGAGTGATATTAAATTAGAGTTTTTCTATAAACCCTAATTTGAGTTGTTGGAAGGAATTCCATTATGTCTTGATTTAAGTTCTGAATTTGTTAAATCTTATGAAGCAGTTTATTAACAAATCTTGAGATGAGAATTTAAAATGTATTTTGTGGTTCCCAATATAGAACAATTTATTGTTGCTTAAATACTTAGTATTTAGAGAATTGTCTCTACTTACAAAAGTAAGAGGGAGTAGATAAATATCTCAAAGTTTTGAGAACAAAATACTTAACCTTCTAAAATGCACTTATTAATGTCATACTAAGGTTAAACATGAAAATGTCGACCGAAGTATAATGATTACTCTCATTCATAAATCCGAAAGGATGCCTCATCACTTGAGTGATATTTTATATCAATGTTGAGGGATATAAGTTACAAGATTATTGTAAATCAGCTAACTACTAAAATACATTATCACATCTTGAATCTGATAAATATTTTAGAACTATGAATGACAAGATGCAGTCCTTAAAAGGCAAATCAAGTTTTTTGATTGATTGTTATTTCGCCTAACAGTTAACCTATGAGGTTGGAATGAGTTTCTTTTGAAGAATGACTCACAAGGACATAATTGTATACATATTAATGTTTGGCATTTTATAAGAAGTTTTTTAATCGTACTTAAGCAATTGACCGTGATTAAATTTTCTTATATAATACATGCATTAATTATACAAAGATATTTAATTGTCATACATGTGATTTGTATGAAGAATATGACAATTAAGATTTTATAACTCTTTCTTTATGATTACCTTTTGCGAGGACGATATGTAATCAAAAAGGTTATGAATCTATATTATCTTTATGAAGTATACAAAATTTGAGCAATCCATGTTTTGGATTGAATCATGCATCTAAGAGCTGAGATCTTGAATTTAATTACAATATGATTCTAATTGAATTAAGCTAACTCTTGAGTACATCTGACATTGAATTAAGCAATGTGTTTTTCCTTAAAATTTACATGTTGAAGATATCTTTCTATTTAAGCTAGATATTGATCCTTAAGCTTGGAATGAAACTTCACTTGGAATATAGGGAATAAAACAAACAACCTTGGAATAAATGTTTATCTGGAATAAACAAATGTGGAAAATTAAGTCTGACACAAATGCAATATATCATTCAAGCAAGTCTTAAATGATATACTTCACTTGGAATAATTTACATGGATGGAAACCTTGTGTTTTTAAACTAAGGGTTTATTATGTATATATTATATTGTGTATAAGACTAGTTGTTGCTTTTGTACAAAAACAAAATGAGCTGACAATAACAATATCTAATTGAGAGTGTTTAGATTATTGTTTTTATAAATGTTTACGAATTATAAAGCATAGTGTTGTATAAGTACAAATGATGCTAGAGGAATATTTATACTAGTTGTAGTAGGATTTTATCTTTTACGATAAATCTGCTAACTAGTTATGCTCAACATAGAGCATTGTTGCATTACACATTAAAGAATGAGAATACTTTACACTTTTAGAAACTGTAAAGATGACTGTCAGTATGTCGTTAGTTTTTAATACCTCATGCAAGGTAAGACGACATCTCCATACTATAATTCTTGCAATAGTATGAGCATATGAGATAAGACACTCATCTTATATTTCAAATCGCTCACTATATGTGAAATTTGAAACAAGTATTCGAAAAGTTTACTCAAATAACTATTTAGTTTTTCTTTTAAAGAAAGGTTGAGAATGTTGGAAACATTAAGTTTCAACTTACTAAATCAGTTTCATGCATATCTGTTTTAGTATTTGGATAATTGGGATTGAAAGACAATTTTTACTTTATGATGAATAAAGATACTTGGTATTTGTTATTCATTCATATAATAATTGTTATCCTATATTTGCATGTTTAATCCTTGAATGATTTTATTGTTCTAAATATGTCCATTGTCGGTTAACAATATGGGAATATTGTTATGATAAGGCAAATGTGAGTGTTGGTTATAATTTTAACGAGAATTCGGATTGTTCCCACCAAACTCATATGTATTCATTAGAGATGCATATTGGATTCCCCAACTTTCAAACATTTACTTTTGGATCCTTGTCATAAGTAAAATATTGAAAATGGTTTGTTATCTTCATCCTTAGACTTGAGATACAAGCAAGTTCTGTTATGTGTGGATATCATTTTTTGTAAGTATACGCAAAACGCTGTCTGAACAAGGTAGTTATAAAAGCTATATTTCGGAGTGATGTGAAGCAGCATCCACAACACTTGTAGTCAATAAAGGATATGTTACTCCACTTGATATGTGCAGAAAGATACCATGGCGCCTCTCCAGAATTAATAAGATAATTGTTCGGCCGAACCCAAAGGGTAATGCAAGATGATACTTGATTACATTTGGTATATCTAATTAAATTCTATAACGAGATTCTAAATGGTTAAACTATATGGAATGATTTGAGATCCATAATCCATGGTTTAACGGTATCTATAACAAAGGATGATTAGAGCAAGACATTGAATGACCATGCTACTGAGAAACTTTTACGAAACTATTCTCTCAGACACTTTTAGTTAAAAAGCGAGTGAGAGCGTTTGCTAGGCGTTTCCGTCGTTAGTTTTGTGTGCCATTCGACACACCAACTCCCAAGTGGGAGCTGTTGGTTTATGGGATTTTAAAACACACGTAAACGACTAGAAGTGTGTGAGCCTATTGGGGGCACACACGAATACATGAAGAGTACGTTTATTGTATATTTAATATATGTAACTCGTTTATATTTATTAAATGTACAATATGATTCACGAAATAATTTAACGTATGTTAGTTTTAATCGTTAGATGCTTTAACTAATTATAATGCACGTTGAAATTAAAGAGAGGGACTTAGGTGTCGGAAAACCAAGCTCTCGGACCTCCTTCCAATGTGGCTGATTATGAGAAGGTTCTAGAGGGGAGCTAAGCGTCGGTTTGGTGAAAGTTGAAGAGGTGATGGACTAAACTTGGTGGACAAGTTTATGTGCTATTTATACACCCCTTAACCTTTCAATTAATCCGATCCTAATACACAAAAATACGCACAACCTAAAACAAAAACAGACTAGATTGGTTTTTTTTTTGTCAACATATACGGCTGACAAAACAAATCTCATTGGTTTGTTTTTGTAACTTTGGTACTAAGTATTTTATATCAAAGAATTATAATCTTTGTTAATTCTCTCTTGTTGCAACCATTCGAACACATGCTGCTTTAGTATTCGGATTGGTTTCAAGCAGTCAAGAACAAGTAAAGTGTTTTCCTTGTTTGTCGTGAAGCAAGCACTAGCATCCTAACGTGCTCGTGTGACGTGTAGTGTGAGCAACCATAGAGGTATCTATTTTAGATACTTAAGGTTTCGTTTTGGTTTCTTGTTCCGTTACTAGAGATCAATTGCCAAGCAAGGTTAGCTTTTCTATATACCTTTTAATTAATTAATATTGTATTAATTATTTGTTTATTAAATTCGTGCTTAACATAATTGCATTAACTAGATCCAATATCCGCTGCGTACTCGTAGAGGTTAATGGTTAACTGGTTCTAAAATCTCAACAGAATGGCCTTCTTGACGAGTTGTCTGGAGTGTTCTCTTGTCGTAAGGATCGGTGGCAATGGCTCGGTAATGCTGAAGGGGAGTTTTCGATGGCTGAAGTTAAGAGGTTTTTGTTATCAGGGATTGACGCTAGCAACAGTTTTGTGCTGAATTGGTGTATGTGGATTCCTGTTAAATGCAACGTGTTTGCTTGGCGTGCGGCTGTAGGAGGGATTCCGACTTCTGTATCTTTGTTGAAGAGGCACGTTCCGGTCGCGGATCCTAAATGCCAGATATGTTGGTTTGCTGATGAGTCGGTGGATCATTTATTCACTTCTTGCTTGGTGGCTTCGGTTGTGTGGCAGGGTATTAGCCAGTGGTGCAAGGTTCCAAATGCTTTTTCTTTTGGTGACTTGCTTGAGCTTCACAATTTCGCGGGTTTAAAGGGTACGGCTAAAGAGGTGTTCCAAGGCCTGATTGTGATTGGATGTTGGGCTCTGTGGAAGGCGAGAAATGAGCTTAGATTCTCCAACAAGCCGATGAATGCTAGCAACATTCTGAGCGAGGTTAAGGCGGTGGCTTTTTTATGGTTCTCTAATAGAGGCAGGCTTAAGTCGATTTCTTGGGAGAATTGGTGTAATTTTAGTTTCATGTAAGTAGTGTTGCTTTGTGTTGGGGGCCCTGATTTTGGGGTCGCTCGTTTTGGTTTCTAATGAAAGTTATAGTCCAAAAAAAAAAAGAAAAAGAAAAAGTAAACTGCAAAAAATGTTCTTAAACTTTCCGATTTTGGCCAGAAATGTCCTCCAAAAAAAATATGCGAGAAATGTCCCTGACGTCTTATTTATTTCGAGTTATGCCCTTGAACCGTTACCGTAGTTGCAAAAACCCGATTTTGGCTAACGCTCGTTAGTTTTCTTCGTTAGTGGGTCATCACATGCGTTGCATGTGAGGGTAATTTTGTCACTTCACTTTTTCCGCCATCAAATCCATCTGACAGGCCCACTAGCACACCTACCTTTGTGTTGAGGGATACTTTTTGAAACAAAGTTTCCTTCTTTCATATCTTACCAATTACCACACCGAAACACATATTCGATCGAACCCTTGCTTCTAACTTCTATATTCTTCAAATCACCTCAATTAACATTAGATCCAACATGGGTGTGGCAAATTAGAGCTCGGAGTTCTCTGATTCCGGATATTGCTACAATGTACAATACAATATTCTTTTGTGTATTTTTGTTTCGAATGACCATGCAATGTATATCTGAAAATTAAAACATGTTACCTTGATTCATGACAATGTTGTGGTTGTTTTTTGATTTTGGGTTTTTTGTTTCGTTGATTTACCTTCCTAGATTCGTACCAAAAACTCTTCACTATTCAAATCCACCACACTAGTGAGTTTTCTGATCCAACTGGTAGAGTATACAAGTTTGTTATGGTTGATCCTAATTGATTCTGACAAGTTCTTCATGCGTGGGATGGTCAAAATATTAGCTGAACTGGGTTTGGGTGATAATAAACAGTTGTTGTTTACCCATTTTAGGGTCCGAGGACTGTCTTTAGATGATAGATTTGTTTACTTGATGTCGGATCAAGACGTGATGACATTGTTAAAATTTGTGCCTAGGTATAAGGAAATAGATGTTTATGTAGAGACTGATGTATATTTGGTTGAAAAACATATAATAGAAAAACATATGTTGTTGGTTAGGGGTTCTCGGTACTCGGGGTCTAGTGATTGAAGAGATGAGGATAATGTGGCCAATGCACCTGTTAAAAAAAACAAAGGAAAATTGTTGTTGTTAAAGTGGTATAATCATGAAATGGCACCAATGCAAGCTTCAACCATTAATGTTTGTCTATTGGTTGAAAGTACTGTTAATGCTGCTAACGTAGGATTCCTGCATTGTGAAAATGAGCTACCATCCTCATCCCCTGTATTCAAGTACTTAAATTTGATGCAAGACAGTGATTGTGACCCTATGGGTGGTTTTACGCCTTCGAAGCATAAATAAGCTGAGACATATTTTGATGACAACTTGTTCCAGCAAGATAGTGCAGTGAATTTATATCAGGATACATGCTTTGATGATAGGCCAAACGATATTGCAGAAATGATTGAAGAATTAAATCCAAAAAATGGGTGTGTGATTTTTCGAAATAATGTCGAAGAGGTTGATGAGGAAGTTGTAGAAAGGGAAAAACCTGATATTGAAGATGCCCTTGACCAGAGGAAAGAACCAGAAGGGGGTGGTAGTGATTTTGAGCATGATGCCAGTGACATGCCAACACCTGAACCTGATGTTTACATGTGTGGTTTATCATTTCAGCTAAATTCAAACTTTGAAGACAGTAGGAGACATGTTGCTGCTAAACTTCCTTCGAAAGAGTCTGTTGATCATGCACTTGCACTTGTAATTGACTTTGATGATCTTGATAGTGCTGATGAAGCAGATACTGAACAGGGTATAGGTCAAAGAAAGAGAAGGTTGAAGCTATTGAGAAGGAATTATAAAGGTAAGTCTAACATCAAAGAAAGTACATTTAAGATGGGAGAGGAGTTTGTTACAAGAAAAAGAAGTGATTGAAAAGGTGAAGATGCATGCATTGCAGTCAAGGAGAGTTATTTCGGTTCTAACATGTGATAAAAATAGGGTCAGAGCTAAGTGCTACGGCACTGTGGTTGGTGCAAAAAAATTCAATCCAACACCTGGCAGAAAAGAGGATATGCTATCCACCTCAAAGACTCGGGGCCAATTTGAGAAAACCAAAAAGCATAAGGACATGAAATGCAAGGGTGTTAGTGCTAAAGGATATAAACTCAAGAATCATAAACCCCTTGCCCATGGGACCTACTCCTCTTAAAGTGGAGGGATGAGTAGTGTTGGTCGGTTAAAACATTGAAAGATGCTCATAAATGTATCCAAACAAGAGATGTTACTACTGCTAAATCTAGGTTTCTATCAACTTATGTCATACAGATTCTTCATAGAAATTCTAAAATCTCAATTAAAGCTTACAGCTTGAATTAATACAGAGGTTGCAAATAAATGTATCATTCAATAAAGCTTTTAGGGCATATGAAATTGTTGAGGAGAAGATGACATGTGATCACAAACAACAATATGCCCCCCTTAGAGATTATGCTATGTAGCTCAGATAAAAAAACCCATACACAACAATCAAGATCCAGGTGGAAACCAACCTAGATCTAACTCTTAATTCAATGGTATTCAAAAGAATTTATGTGTGTATTGGTGCACTTAAATCTGGGTATACAACTACAAGAAGAAAGATATTGGGATTGGATGGTGCTTTCATAAAAGGACCATATACATGGCAAATTTTGACGGTTGTTGGTATTGATGGTAACAATGGTATTTACCCTCTTGCATATACTATTGTTGAGGCCGAATGCAAGAGTTTTTGGTTATAGTTCTTAAAAAATCTAGGTGATGACCTTGATTTACAACCAAAATATAATTACACTTTCAATTCAGATAGACAAAAGGTATAATAAATCCCACTAACACTGATTACAAAATAATTCGTTACACATAAGCAATGTTTTAATCCACTATGTCTTACTTGTAACAGGGTATTCTACCAGCTATTCAAGAGCTTTTTTCTTCCGCTGAACACAGATTTTGTGTTAGACACATCCATGAGAACATGAAGCAGATTTTCAAAAAATGCTTTACAAGGATTTTATGTGGAAGTGTGCAACAACAACCATTGTGCCTAGTTTGAACAACTAATGGAGGATCTGAAATCCTACGACCCCAAAGCTCATTAGTGGTTACAAAAGATACCACCAACCTCATGGTTAAGGGCTTTTTTTTCAGGTATATCATTTTTAATATTTGCTTTAAGTGTGTATATAGTGGACATTAACTTATCTTTAATCGTTAATAAAAAAATAGACAGTGCTAAGTGTGAAATTCTGGTCAGCAACCTTTGTGAGTCGCTCAACAATAAGTTGATAGATGGTAGAGATAAACCAATAATAGGGTGTTTGAAATAAATTAGGGAGTATTTGATGAAGAGGATAGTGAATGTGCAAAAGGTCACACAAAAGTCCGATGGTCCCTTAACTCCAACTACAACATCCATTTATGATGTTATTAAGCGAGAAGCTAATGACTATGATGTTATTTGGAATGGGGCTAATAGTTACCAGTGTAAGGGACCATGGAATGACCGATGTGTAGTGAATATGAGATTAAGGACATGTACATGTAGGATATGGGAGCTAACCGGTATTCCATGCAAACATGTTGTGCTAGCAATGTATAGAATGAAAAGTGATAATAGGGAGGTAGGTATACCTGGGGATTAGGTACATAAAATATATTGGCTAAAAACATGGAAAAAGACATACATCCATAAGACTGAATGTGTTGCTAATAGTAAATTTTGGCCCAGGTGGAACATCCCTAGTATCTTATTGCCCCCACATCATCATGTTCCCGTTGGCAGACCAATGAAGAAGAAGGGAGTGACGAAAGATGAGACGGCTGAGAATGCGTTAAAGGAAATGGTCAAGGGTGTAAAGCTTTCAAAAAAGGGAAAGATTGTCACTTGTGGTCAATGTGGTACAAAGGGTCACAACAAAAGAGCATGTACATGTCCAAAAAAGAAGAATGCAAAGGGGAAAGGCAATATTTGATGGTGTTGCAGACACTGAACCATCTGAAACTGATGCAACACCAAGTCAACCAATGGAGTCATAATCAACCAATGGAGAAAGAGTACCAGAAAAGCTTCCAAACAAGCCGCAATTTGATTGGGTTTATATATGAGTGAGATAAACAATTTCTTTAAGTTTTATTGTTGTTTGTGAGTTTTAGATTAAAACAATTGCTATTTATGTATTTCAGTTATGGTTGTTATACAATGGTGATTAAGACAATTGGCATGTCTTTATTTATGTTATGGTCTGCATTATTGCCTTATGTGCCCGGCTTGTTTATACTTTGTAATTCTTTGAATACTCAAATATCTGCTATGTTCATTTACATTTGTCAAAATTGGTAAAGAATCTAGGACACCATATGATCATTAACCGCCATCCAAATCCATCACATAATATTACCAAAATACAACCAAAGTTTTTTGAACTACCACAAAGATGTCACTTCTTCATTTTTCTTTACTAGCAAGCTTCCTTTTTCCACATGTAACTTCAACCTTCCTTTTTCCTTTACTACCATTAACTGTATTTTCTCCTATTCTAAATGTCTTATTACCTATACAATCCCAAATATGTTGTGCTGGAATGGCTAGTATGCAATAATATGACATTGGAGGAAGCCATTTAGCAGACAATTTTTGATGTGGAACATTTTTTGAGCTTGAACCTTTTTAACGGGAACATTTCCTAATGGCCACATAAAGGTGCATTTTTCAAGAGCTTTAACAACTTCAACATCGAGTTCATCACTGCTTGATGATATAATGTCACTACTTGTATCATAATCATCACTGCTTTAGAATAACCATGTACATATTGGGCTTGAACCATTGACAGCTTGAACCATTGACAGCTTGAACATTGAGTTCATCACAACTAATATCATCACTGCTTGGTGATACAATGTCACTACTTGTATCAGGAGAATCAATGAAAATCATTTCTGCAAACATAAGCAAAAAGATGGGCATGAACTAATAAATACGAAACTAGAGTAACATAGGCCGTAAATAAAATATTCAGATTGTCTACCACAATTAAATATAGTAACCTTTTTACCATGGTTTTCAAAGTCCAATTGAGTTATGAGGTAAGTTGAGGATAAATTAAGGGTTAAGTAAATAAGTTAGGTGAGGTAATTTAAGGGTCTGGTTTCCTATTTATTGTAACAATAATGTGGGTCGAGTTAAGTAATAACTGACTTATGTTGACTGACATAAGTCAAAATTAATGTGGGTAGGCTTTGACTTTTTAGTCAACTGCGATCAAATAGCAACCCTTGAAGTCAATAACAATCTCATATCACATAATCAAAATCACTCCTAACACCGATAATTCTTCATCTTCAACACATAACCAATACACTCCTACTCCATCAATCCTTTTTTTTGGTGAACTGGTTAATCATTTATTAAACTTCAAACAAATATATACATACTAATGCAGCCATCAGGTAGTATGACAATACCATAGATTAAACTTCAAACAACAAATATGGCATTCAAAACTCCAAAACCAAACCAAAATCATCAAAACTGGATCTTCAACAGATAATTAAAGATTCATTCACCAAATTACCTAAATTGTTACTGCTTCTACTCTACCAATTCTTACTGAACACAATAGATTACAACTTCTGCTCATGTTAGCTATCCAACCTTACTGAACACACAAACCACAACTTTTACTCATGTTAGCCATCCAACCCACGACCAACCAAAGGTTTATCTTTGACTTTTAAACCACATTTATGAACTTGCATAATGACATGAATAATACAAATCATAATCCTACTTAACAAACAAATAACACAAATCATAAACAATCATAATCCTACTTAACAAACAAATAAAACCAATCAAAGTAGATTATTAAAGATACTTGAACCATTGTTGTTATACCATAATGTACATAAACTGCATAACCAGCCATCAACAAAAGCCATTGTTCATATACACCTAACCCAAACGGTCCACTTTGCAAGTAAACATAAGAAGCGAAGAACACCCAAATGATGATAAGGTATTTTGTCAACTTGTTTGCCCGCTGCTCCTCCATTTTTTCTCGAAGCTCTGCATGGTTTGCCCTGGTCTCCTCCACGTTTGCTCTGTGCTCCTCATAGTCAGCCCGCTCTTACTCTAACACAAGCACATCTTCCAAAGCATCCTTGGTCCTAAGTAAACCAGGGATAATGTCTAGAGTTTGGTCACATAAAGAGACATCTAGCCTTCCAAACCGACAATATTTTATGAATTAGAAAAATAAAAACTCTAATCTACCACTCTCTACTTTTTCCTTAAAAAAAAAAAAAAAAAAAAAAAAAAAAAAAAAAAAAAAAAAGATGAAATTTCTCAATCTACCATTCAAATATCTTATTGTAACCTTAATCAAAATTGCTAACATCTCAACCTCTCATCCTCGACGTTGTCGCCCACCATCGCAATCATTTCATCTTTTTAAAAGGAAAAAATATAACTCCATTTAAACAAGTTTTCAAAATTCTCAACTCTTTTCTAAAGAAGAAAAACCATTCCTTTTTTCAAAAATCTAGAAACCAAAAAACCGGAAGAAAAAAAAAACAAAAAACGCTACCTTAGTTTTTTAATATATACATTGTGTATGTGAGATACGACCATCAAGTTTCTAGATCACATTATTGATAGAAACAACTATTGTATAGGATGTAGCAACTAAAGTTTTCAGTTTTGGTACTTAAAGAGTATATCTTGAATAAAAAACTTGCTTTTTTAACCTTATTTGTTTGAATAAACATAAGTTAAATGGTTGTAAATGAAAATTCATTTTTTTTAGAACGGCATTTTGATTAAACTAGCAAAAAGCTAGAAAAAAAACTAGAATAAGATTTTGGATCATAAATCCAATTGAACCACTCAGGTTTAAGAACTTTATTTCTATTAACAATCCAAAAGTGCAAGAAAACCTTGATATTATCCAAAAGAGTGTCTTTCCGAAGAGGTTTTAAATCGAAGCACACTCTGTTTCTAAATATCCAAATTACCCAAGCCGCAGTTTGAACCACCACATTGAAACAACTTTTTGTTTTGTTGTTTAGGTCAACCGTATCCCCCCCCCCCCTTAATTAGCGAGACCACAAAGTTAGGAAAACCACTTAACCCCCACCAAGTAGCTGAACTCTAAATATTGGAAGCCAACGTGCAATCGATGAAAAGGTGATGTGTAGTTTCAATGTCCCCGTCACAAATCACACATCGAGTAGAGTGCAAATCAATCCTGTGAGCATCCAAATTATGTCTAGTAGGTAACCTATGCAACAAGAGTCGCCATGAGAAAATAATTACCTTCATGGGGAGCGATTGATTCCACCGTATGTGATCTTCATTCGACAAGAGAGTATAAAACTAAACATTTTTTACTAAAAGATGATACAGTGAACACTTTGAAGGGGTTAAACTATATTCCAATGCGTCACATTTATTTTTAGTATCGAAATCTCCGAGTAATGAAAGTAAATTGATGAACCAAGTCTCTTCATGACCACCTCTTCATGACCACCTCTAATGGGTCTTCTCCATGCCCAAGATCTTGTTTTCGAACCATTAGAATTTTTACAGCGATCCAACACTTTACATGATTTGTCGTTTTCCACTAAGTACAAGCGTAGGAACATAAGCTTAAGAGGGCTCCCTCCTATCCAAGTTTCTAACCAAAATTCAGTAGACCCACTCCCCAACGTTTTCATGAAAAGCATTAGATAAATTCAAGTGTGGTTGTGGCCAATGCTTATTCAAAGTTGAAATAAAAAAAATCAAGGACTAGTAAATCTACTAGTAACAAAAGAGATGCCACTAGTTAAATTCCCATGAGGCCCATGAATTGATGTGATAATAAGACTCCAAAGAGAACGCTTTTCTAAGTGGAATCGCCACCACCACTTAGATAACATAACAAGATTCAATGCACGAAGACTACCGATTCCAAAGCCTCCACAAGACTTAAGAGAGCACACTTTTTTTTCCAAGCAATCCAATGCATCTTGATGTTGTCTAATGAACCTACCAAAAAAAATTACGTCTCAACTTTTTAAGATAATTTATAACACACTTGGGGGTTTTGAAAATAGAAAAAAATTAGTACCAAAGGTTCCAAGAACCGATTTCAAAAGAGTTAGCCTACCACCATATGAGAGGGTTCTAGCTTTCCAAGATGTAAGACTTTTGTGAAATTTGTCAATGACGGGTTTCCAGTTAATGGCATTGTTCATATTAGAACCAATGGGGAGACCAAGATATGAACAAGGTAGAGAAGACGGTTGAAAATTAAGAATGGAAGCTAAATTATGTGTTTCATTGGTATCAACACCCACCCCAAAGAATCGACTCTTAGAGAAATTAACCTTTAAGCCGGAAGCCAAATTAAAACATCTTAAGATACGACAAAGGTTGCTAGCATTCTCAATGGACCATTTTTCCATTAAAAAAGCATCATCCGCAAATTGAAAAATGGATATCCCAAACTCTAAAGACCCAACTTTAATACCTTTAAACAAGTTCTTAGACTTAGCTTCTTGAAGTGAAATGTGAAGAGCTTGCATCACAATGATGAAAAGGAAAGGTAATAAGGATCACCTTGGCGAAGACCTTTCTCAATTTTGAATTTCTTAGTTGGAGACCCATTAACTAAAACTAAACCATATGCCAACTTAAGGCATCCACAGATCCACATTCTCCATTTAGCACTAAAACCCATTTGAGCCATAATGTTGTTAAGAAAGCCCTCAATCAAGAGTGTCAATTGCCATTTCGAAGTCAACCTTCAAAATAAAAAGGCGTTCTTTCTTTTTTAAGGCCCATGAAATAATCTCATCAACCATAAGAGGACTATCAATGATTTGCCTCCCCTTTATAAAAGTCGTTTGAACCTCGCTAACAACCGTGTGAACGACTTGTTGGAGACGATTGGCAAGAACTTTTACGATTACCTTATACTGATAACCAATAAGACTAATCGGTCTATAGTAATTGATATGTAAAGGGTCTTGAATTTCTGGGATCAAGACGATGAAGGAGGAGTTGCAACTTTTGAGAATGAATCCGTCAATTTCAAATTTTTTCACCATGCTAATAAAGTCTTCACCAACGACGTCCCAATGTCATTTTCTTTATTAGAAACACAACATATATGCTTAGCATTCATTATCTATACTACTTTATAATGCATTTAGGCCTTCTAAAATTAGAAATAATCTCATCAACCATAAGAGGACTATCAATGATTTGCCTCCCCTTTATAAAAGTCGTTTGAACCTCGCTAACAACCGGGTGAACGACTTGTTGGAGACGATTGGCAAGAACTTTTACGATTACCTTATACTGACAACCAATAAGACTAATCGGTCTATAGTAATTGATATGTAAAGGGTCTTGAATTTCTGGGATCAAGACGATGAAGGACGAGTTGCAACTTTTGAGAATGAATCCGTCAATTTCAAATTTTTTCACCATGCTAATAAAGTCTTCACCAACGACGTCCCAATGTCATTTTCTTTATTAGAAACACACCATATATGCTTAGCATTCATTATCTATACTACTTTATAATGCATTTAGGCCTAAAATTAGAAGGCTTAAAAATTCAGACTTTTTTACTTGCTTATTATGGAAAGAATTGCTTATCATTTTAAAAGAGTTTACTTCCACGAAGACCATGAATCAAACGTGAAACATAAATACGAGACGGTCACGCGACCACTTACCACAACCAGATGGAAAAAAATAAAAGAAGGGGGGAGACAACGGTGGTGGCCGTGGTGATACGTTCACCTCAAAACAACCCGTACCCGAATCTTTATATTCAAGATGTACCACGCGTGAGGGGTTCTCACAGCGCGTGCATTGCATAGAAATGACCACGAGGGTCAGATTTATCGTTTTGAGGTTGTGGTGTGATGAGATGGTGGTGACAGCGGCGGTGGTGGCGCGTGGGTGGCGCTGTGGTGGGAGTCGAGGGCTCAAAATCTCCAGAAATGATGTAGGTTAACCGATCTATCGAATCGGCAAGAAAAAGATTTCGCCGGAAAATTTTCCGGCAATGGTGGTGGCCGGACGACGGCGGTGGTTGCCGGAGAAGAGGGTGGCCGGCGAGGGTGGAGAGAAGAGAGAGGGAATGTGTGTTTTTATGTGTAGAAAATGATTTTAATAAGAGTAAAATGGGTTTATATATGGAGGGAGGGACTAAAGGTGTATAAAAATGAAATGTTTAAAGTTTATAATGAAATGTAGACTTTTGAATCTGAATTTTGACTTGTGTTTAAATTTTAGAAATTGGACTATTGGGCTTAATGTTTATAAAAAAGTTTATAGAGGTAGATCTATTGTAAAAAATGTAATAATTTAAATACGCAACTCACCGGAAATTTAAATACGTAACGTTATTGCTAGAAAAAAATATATAATGAAAAACATTTGCTCGCCACAAAACTTAGTCAGAGGGTACCCGCCGCCGCATTGCGCGGGTACCCTGCTAGTTTAATTAATGAGTATTATATAAAATATAAACACTTATGTGTCTTAGAAGAGCCATGACGGTGGTTGGCAATGGTTTCGATGATGGTGATGGTAACGACGATGGTGGAAGTGATGCCGAGAATGACGGTGGCAGATGTGAGCAGCACCACATTAATGAGTTGTGGTTGGTAGAATTGGACAGTATTTGTCGTGACAGGCAGCGGTAGACAGGTTAAGCGAGATCACAATTCACCATAAGAAATTCATTACATATCAGACGAAAATTGTACATTCGCCAACCTAGCTATTTGCAAATGCCACCTGAACAAACACAAAACGGGAAGGCTTTAATTTCCAAGTGAAATGAACCAGAATATTGTTTAGACTTTAGAATTTAACATGTGAAATCTTAAACACATGTTTCCAATGAATAAACTGGGATTATAACCTGGGGCCGAAAACTTGCATCAACTGGCAATTATTTATCCCATGAAAGGTAGATTGCTTTCTGTCTAGACCCTATTTAGCTGTGTAAAGCTCAATTACAATTTACAAAGGCCAAACATCAACTTTCTTGGATTCCACTCAGACCTTTGGTCAGAATAGAACTTCAAAAGGACCAAATATATAACATTTGGCAAAACAATCCGACAAATATCCGGAGGTGGACCTATACTATGCGAAGGTGGTTCCAGGGAACCACCTTAGAAATTGAAACCTTTTAAAAGCTATGCAGAGTAAAAATTAAGGACCTACCTTGAAAATGGATCAGGAACCACCTTACATCTGAGTTTAAAGAAAAGAAGACAAAGAAAGCATTACATAAAATTAGAAAACCAGATTCATGCAGGTGCTTTAATGGTGGTTTTAAGTTTTGTGGCAGAGAAGAATAGAAGATGACACAAAATCCAAAGTAGTTTATTTTACTTTTATTACTTCTGTCCAATATTTCGTTATGGTCCTTCCATTATATTATTTACCAGTTTACATCACTAATTAAAAATAGTTATGACTTTTTAGTAAAACAAAAATACGTATACTGGCTAGTAAAGTAATTTTATATGATGCTACAAATCAAAAGTATAAAAAAAAGTTAGATATATTTATGCATCAACTGATTTAAAATATGAAGTACATTCATTAGAGTTGATATTAAGTTTGAATATTGCTAACATGGTTTTAAAAGATGCGTTAATTTTGACCTGACCCGACCCAATTCAAATAGTATTTGATATTGTTTCATTAACAAACATGGTTTTAAAAGACGCGTTAATTTTGATTCGACCCAATTCAAATACTTTTTCTTGACTAAATTAAGGAACCACCTTGAGTTTCCGGCTAGGTCCGCCACTGCAAATATCTTCATTAATTGTTAGACTGGACTTTAGCTTCGTGGTTACCTAAAAAAAATATCTTATTAAAAATGACAGCTACTTAACATCACTCCTAAAGACTAGTTTCTGATGGATAAACACCTTGGAGAAGCATGCAAAGTCAAAAAACTTCATAGGGAATGTTGTTATCTGGCAACTGATCTCAGTTTGGCTTCGAATCGATAAAAGCATGTGTAGTGATATCCTTCTGGCACTGGTAGTTAAACGAGTATATAAATAGAAGAGAAGGCTTAGAAATGATGAAATCGCCACCAACCACAAACAAAGCTACTGAAGAAACGAAAAACACTAGACGGAACGGATTAAGTATCCGATCTCAACTTGTAAAACAGCATTGTATTCTGTTTGACTTGTGCCTAGCTACTTACTAGTGCATTTTATAATATATCCCCAGTTCAAGAAACAACTATACTCGACACTTTACGAGACTAATTAACAATCCATGTAGATATATAGGACCAAAATTCTAGTTAACCGCTCAACATATATAGCAGATACTAATTACTGCTGTAGAATAACTAATACAGTATAAAGTTCTGCCAACAGCTAGCACATAATATGGCATTCACAGACTAGCTAAATCCCCGCCCCTAACAATATGAGGCTTTAAAGAAATAGGATGTTGAAATCTTGGTGAATGAATGAAAATTTCACTAGCTAGAATTACCAAAATTGGAATTTACCTCATCAATGGCAAACCAGAATATATATCAAGAGACGATGAACCTCAACAGCAAACCATCTGGTCACATAAATGATAAGATGGATAAACCTCAACTGCAACACTAGCCACCAAATCTAAAAAACAAGCTCAATAGAATAAAAATAAAATAGTAATAAACTAATGAAGATTTTAATCATTTTCAACATCAAGGTACATTAAAAGAATATTGACTGGAATCAAGGGACATGTACTACCTAGGAACAACATTCTTTAATTGCATAATTAATAATAAATAAATAAATAATAACAAGATGGAACCCACAAATCACATGAATACATGATTATTTTGTATGCAAACTTCCACCAAGATATTTGCTTGATTGCTTAGTATAGTCAACATCAACAAATTGGAGTCCATAAGATGTTAAAGCGTGACACCAGCATGAAATATATTGGAATAATACAGGAGCGTATAACATTGAAAAAGTCACATTGGTGTTAGAGCATCTCCAATGCTATCGACTTTACCAAGTTTATAGTATTTTCATGTCATTTATTTATAAATTACAAAACATATAAACTTGCATCTACAATGCTATGGACTTCATATAGTCCATAAACATCTTAAGTAACCAATTTAAATTTATATACTGTAATTGGTTAATAAGTTGGTTGAACCCACTTTAATTTCTCTCTTTTTAGTCTATGCACATTAACTAGTACATGGACAACTATAAACTTGGTGCTCCAATGAAAGTTTATGTACATGGACTCTACATAGGCTCCATATCACCATGGACATGCTCCATAAACATCAATTGGAGATGCTCTTATCCTGTCAAAATATCTCAAACATACCTAGTATTCCTCGCAATACAACTACTTAATTTTGTAGTATTTGGATACTGGAAGTCCGGAACACTTAATATTTTTCCGCAAACAGCATGAATCTAGTAGAAACTAAAAGCTCAAATACAAAATAACATACTAAATAATAATCGAGGTGCTTGACATTTCGCGAACAAATCCACAAAGCTGCAAAGATATCAGAAGTTATTCATGAGTAATACTCAGCAATTAAAATGGCTAAGATACACAAGAAAATGTCAACATTAACTAGAGAAGGTAAATAAAGATGTATGAGCGGAAAGTACATGAGCAAACACCTCAGATTTACAAGATACTACCACATGTGTACCTTATACAGATTTCTTAGCCATTCCAACCAATATAACTCACATTACACCTTTTATTAATAAAATTAAAGAAAGCAGACTGAATTTAATATAGTAATCCGAAAAACGGAAACCTCGCTATAGTTGTTTTAACCAAAAAATATAAAAGCTTATTTAGTTGAAGATATAATTTAAACCATCTAAAAACTGTCAAGGAACTCCCACTGCTTAGCTAGTTAGTTAGGGGGTTTTTTTTAATACAGATGCATCACAAAGAAAGACACAGCTAGATAACTTATTATCCAACTTAGTATACTGTGATTGTTTTCAATAATTACAGTACCATTTAAAAATACTTAATTCCAAACTACTATTAAGCTCAAAAACTTTTTGTCTGGACCAAATATTTTACTGTTCAATGCTTTTAGTTGTGGCATATATAGTCATAATTTCAAGAGACAGGTGGTGTCTAGTGCTGAAAGTCTGAAACCATGAGAAAACACAACATAAAAAAAAATAAACCAAAGAAGAAAGAACAGCATCAAAACACAAGTGGGACTGTCACAAAACAAAATGAAGTGTGATGTGATGTGATACCAAAGTAGAGTGTCATGTCAACAAACAAATAATTTAATATTAAGTAAATGAGTTTATATGAGAAAATTGTGCAGTTGGTTAAAAGTCAAAAAAATAAAGATCATGAACTTGGTTCGTTTACCCTTAGAAACACCCATACGGTACATATGCTCGAAATGTTGATGCAAAAGTAAGTAATTTGTAACAACAAAAAACATGAAAGAAACATGGAGATGAAAAGCAAAGTGAAATGCCATAAATCAAACTTAATGTGACAACAGAAACTACCTAGACAGACTAAAATTTGATACCCTAAATAAATATTCAAATCAAGAACAAATTAAAAAAACAGTCAAACCCCTTATTTCTTGCTGCAGTATGCATGCGCAAAGTAAAAATAAAAATGTGGAGGACCATCCTAACTTAAAGTGTATTTTTCACATACACACATAAAAACTAATGTTAATTTTCCGTTAATTTAGCACAGTATACCATGAAAAGTCACGCTTTATTAATATATATGTTAATTCAAACCCTACTCCTGATTAAGGCAAAAATATTAGAAAGTGACTAAAATATTTTTTTCTAAGTTGGGATTCAACAAAAAAGAAATAATATGATACTAAGAATAGTCATTTAAAAACAAGAAACAAAAAACAAGTGTCGGTCTCCATCATCTTATCATCCTGTTTCTTCCAACCACCTCCATGTTTTACTGTTCAAAAAGAAATACAAGCAAACCACATCATATGCTAACAAAAATAATGTTTAATTAAAATATGATAACACAGTAGGTAAACAACTAGGTATAAATTATCTGCCTCTTACTAATCCACGAGTTTAGTCAGAACACCACCTACACAAATCAAACATGAGACTATTACACCTGATCAGTGTGTTAGCTACAGACAACCTGACAATTTGACACAGGTTAAATGGTACTAATATAGCTAGTGAGAGAAACAAACATAAGTGAAGAAATAGATTAAATTAGGGTTATGGTGTGTGGGAGCTGACAGATAGATCATGAGCACCCAAAACAATCATACAACACAATTTGGTATAATTTTCCTTTGTGTGCTCACTCTCTTCTGTCAGCTCTATCTCAATCACCCCATAAGTTTTTAATAAAAAAATATATATATACTTAAACCACAATCCTAGATACACAGAGATGTTCCATCTAAGAGTACTTGAACCACCAACACCTTTAGTACCCTAAAACAAAAGTACTACCTACACACATATATAAGTACTTCTCACAAAAAGCAACAAACCCTAAAATAGAAACAAGGACAGATTTTTTAGTCAGATCTGTGAACATGCAACAACATATACACAAGAACCAACATCTATGATGTTTTTCTAGATGTTTTTCAGTACAAAAAGACAAAAATACCTTAACTTTCACACACACACACACACACTTTCTCTCTCTCTATCTATCTCTATCTATATCTCTCTTTATATATATAGATGATGATGGTTTGATCTAGCTTCTAACATGCCGGAAAAATAAACAAGTGTGATGTGTCGGTGGATGGGAATCTTGTGAGCATGTCAAAGGAAAGAGCACCACCACATGATAAAAGATGGTTTCTGACAAGCTAAGAGGGTGGCGGTCAGGGTTGAAGATGGGGTGATTAATGAACAATTTGTCCAATGACTTTTTCAATTTTCCATTTCTTATCTTTGATATTTTTTTGGCCCATTATAATAAACAAACTTATCTTAAAATATTCTCGGGAAACGACTAATTTGGTCTCCTATGTTGGGCTTTGAAGCAGCCCGCGGGTTGTTTAAATATATCTTTCTACATTTAATCGATTCGAATGAGTATATCTCAAGTTATTTTATCTTTACCTTATCCGATAAGGCTTATTTGAAGGTCATTTATACCAGTAAAAAGATTTTGTGTCCTTAAAATGTGACATGAGTACTAGACTAGAATGGTATATGAAGAAATTCGGTTACGCATCTTCAAATTAAACTGTATTTATAATAGTGTGTGTGAAAAGTTATATATATATTATTACTAGCAGGGTACTCATACAATGCGGCGGCGGGTACCCGATGATTAATCTTACGGCAAACAAATGTTTTTTCATATATATCGCGCGTTGCAGCGGGGGTGATTTGTAACCGACGTATGTTTTTCTATTGTAGCTTTTATGTTTCGTAATTTGCATGATATTTTATTATGCATTTGTTTTTTAAATTCATTAGATGATTGTTATTGTTATTTTTTTATTGCTAAAAGTTGTACATTTTTTTTAGTCCATACTTATTGCTATACTCAATGTTACCGGACCAAATAATCGAAACCCAAAAAGTGTTAGCTCCAAAGTTGTCCACCAACCGCCCATAATCAAAACGACATCAAATGGTACCGTCTTTTAACGCCTTTTAGTATTATGTATAATGGTTGTTAAAACAAAATAAATTAATTCGATCATATTCTTTTCACATGTTGTGAGAGGGATGTGAGTATTTTTTATTCATATAAGGTATCATATTAGAATATGCTTGCATCAAATAAAATGTGTTCCAATGTATACACTATATATTTGCACTAATTGTACTTTAAAAAGTTATAAAATACATGATGGGTGCAATAAATAGGAAAAATAAATTAAGTATTTTATATCAATATTGAGTTCATTTTGATGATATTAATGTGGAACTTACAAAAATATTTTTTATATAAACTAGTTTTTATGTTTTATATTAAATATCAAAAGATTAGTAAAAATAAGAGGTTTTAATAGAATGAATAGTGTTTTAGTTAAATGAATAGCAATGCACTATATTTAGTGCATTTTGTGTGTTCACTATCTATTGCATTAAAATAGTGTGGTGTTTGGTGCTAACATTGGAGACCATTTTTAGTTTTTTACTAGTTTTTGCACTATATTAATGCAAAAGATACATTTAGTATCAGCATTAAAGATGGCCTAAACCACTCCTAAAACATCAATGTTCAATCATCATGCCACTTTGGTGGGGTCAAACAATTTGATAATAAAATCTCATAATTAGTATAGAAGTATAATAGAAAAAGAATTGAGAATGTCATAAATAATTCTCTTAATGTGTTCACAAGTGTTTATATAAAAAGAAAATAATAGAAAAACATAAATTAACTATCTTTTTTTTATAAAAGGGTTACCTTTATTAAAATATTATTATTTCAAAATAAAAGAATTACAGAACAACGGGTATGGGTGAATTTCACACATCAGCCGAAAATGGCAAACCGAACACACCTACAGTGCTTAAGACCTAAACTAGTGTAAGAAAGACAAATCAATCTTATGATCAATAACTATAAAAACATAAGAATAAAACTAACGTTTACTCTGACCACGAAGATTTATATCCATCGAGTCACAAAACGCGAGCTATTACGGATTTAAACCTTGTAGATCATAAGTGTCATATAGATTAAAATATGCATCCTCATGTAAACTAGCATTATACGAACCTCCACTCGTCATAAAATGAGAAGTCTCATCATAAACATCTTCAACTTGATCATCACTATCACTATCCGAAAGAACCACATTCCCAACCTTAAAAAACGGATTACCTACCCTTTTTCCCTCATTAACTATAACATGTTTACGATTAGCCTCCTTTTGCATAGGAAGCGGCTTCCCATCATCACCCATAAGCACAAGCTTTTCCTCAACTATTTAACTTTTAAGCTTATTAATCTTTTCAACGAGAGGTGTATTACTTGGATTGTCAAATGCATCAATGGTAACACTTGCTTGTTTACTAACAACATGATCCTTATCCAAATCACCAAGGGCGTCAAAAACATTAGTCATGGTAATCACTTCAGCAACCTTGCTTGGTTGTTTAGATGCCTCCTTAGTAGTAGGAGGTGGATTCTTTGTATTCTTAGAAGCAACCGGTCAAAATTCCATATTCTTTGCAACTCCAAATACCCGATTATACTGGAAGCCCTTACGCTTGACAGTAGTAAACCCACTATTCGACACCCCCTTATTAGCTCCTGAAGAGTTAGGAACACGTTTAGGAGGAGCTTTGGGACATTCCTCGAGAAGATGGCCATATACCAAACATTTACTACATCGAGAAGGATTTCATTCATATTCAGCACGAATGGTGTGTTTCGTATAACCAGTTCGATTGATACTAGGGACGGCGACAACCAAAGTATCATGAAAGTCATTAGTCGCATTAATTTCAATCAAGGATATAGCATAACAACTTCTATCCCATGATTCCAAACACATCTCATTAGTATACGAATCAAGAAGCATAGGATTACCAATTTTTGAGGCAATGGAGCTCAAACCATCTGAAGAATATGCAATAATAGGGATATCATGGAACTTAACCCAAACTGGAACACAAGTCAAATCTTCATTCAGGAGGGTAGTTTCCGGAGACCGCTTATTAAGAATAATATGAATTCCACGGATCATCCATGGACCATCACGAAGAACAGATTCTGCACCCTGCGTATTCAAGAATTTTAAAAAGAAAAACCTTTTTGCGTTAATAGTAGCCTTCTCAACACCGTACTTTTTCCAGTTATTATGTACAAACCATTCGACAACGGGAAAAGCAAGCCTCTTACCAATGAAATACCCGTATAGCGAATTCTTCAACCTCTCATGTATCTCAAGGACCGAAGCAATATGTAACTCGACGTTGTATTCAGCATCTTGTGGTACAATATCATTAACTTTCCGAAAATTGGTCTTAGTCCCAAGCGAAGGATTCAATTTATTTGCATAGATCGTAGGGACATCGTGAACAACAGTGGGTATGGAACCCTCCATCAATTTCCCAAAACCCTCTTTAATAATATCATCATTAGTCTTATTCCCATGCAAAGATGAATCAATAACATTGGACTTATTACCATGATCCAAGGACACACCACTTGCATCACAACCAGAATTAGGACTAAAAGAACCATCCGATCCACTACTAATGTTCACAATATTAGGTTGTGAACATGATATACTCACACCAGCCTGTTGCACACTGTCATCTACACCAAAATAAAATTGAGCATGATTCCCATCAGCATCGCGATCGGTTTGAGGATCAAACGATCATTCCAGTTTATCTTCTTTTTTCTTTTTCTTCCTCTCTCCACCCCCACTAGAATCCAAGAAACCAGACTTCATGATCAACGAACCATAAACATCAACGATTACAAAACTAGAAGCAATTGACGACAAACTTCAAAACAAAATGCGTAAAACCCTAGTAAAACTAGGGTTTATAGAACATTAAAGGAATGATCGTTAAACCATAATTGATAGATTGGACAATAATTATTTGGCGCACTAATGATTTGGTGTAAACCCTTCAAAGACCAATCAATTAAATAAATCTTAACAAGGAACCGACCCACTAGTGATCTTAAAATAACTTAAGAAAATAGAGGTGGACCAATTGAGAACAGAAGCAATATACTAGATCAACCAATAGGTTTCTAGGGAATCGACTTTTGGGGATGTAAGGTTTTCGTTCGCTCGCAATCGCCAAAAATTGCCACACAAGACTTTTTTTTTATTATTGTTATGTGACGAGTATCGGTAATTCGGATCGAATTATACTACACAACCATTTGTTTTATGTTTAACCAATTTAAATCTACCAACACACTGAATATTTTAGGCCCAAGTCAAATTCAGATAATTCTAAGCCCAAAACCTAAACCTAAACTTTCGGTATAAACAACTAACCCTAAATTGCTTATCCTAATTTCACTCTATCACAACACACGCAGACACAAACTCACACTCACTTTTTCTCTCTACTTGCAGCCACCAACTCTTATCATCCACTTCATAAATAATCACTTCACTTAACAAACAAATATTCGTCCCTTTAATTCTTATAGCTACTCGAATCACCAAAAAGTAAAATCCTTTGTTTTCTTTCACAGCTAACGCACGAACCCAAGAAGAACACAAATGTTTTCGACTTCAAGATCTGTTAAAGGTCTCGGGTAGGTGCAGTTTTGTATTTCGTTTCTTCTTTTCTTGTCAAACCGATAAAAGGAGGATGGAAACAATTTTGTTTTGATCTTTCTTTTTTATTTCGAATATTAAAAAGAAATTTAACTTCAAAACAATATATGATGGTTAGTATCTTGTGGGTTGACTCTAAGAACGAATCTTGGATAATCATAAGAGAGAAAATAGTTAGATATCCGGTCAAACAAACCCAACCACCTTACAGATCAAATCCGGTTATATCCGGTCAAAACAACATAAAGTTACATCACCAGAACCTTAAAACACCACCGAAAGATCCACAAGAAACCAATCGATCAGAACCTATGGCTCTGATACCATGTGAAAATGATACCAAAACAACTAACAATTACTTAATCACCCAACTAACCACACCTTGGTGATGTTATTCTTTTATTAAAACAATATACACTGAACACTTGTCCCCAACACGGGTGCAAGCCAAAACAATACAATGAACAAGTAGTAGTCCCTCTAAAAGGTACTACTACAACACTTATAATACTCAGGGCGTGCTTGGTTCAAACTAAAGAAAGGGAAAGGGAAAGTCAATGATAATGGCGGGGAAAGGAAAGAAAAGCATTCCTCCCATTTTATTGGGTAATGGCCCATTACCCACTATTAGGCAATAGGTCATTGCATTATACTCTACCAACCACCTTTTTACATTATCTTTCTCATTCCTTACCCCCTATAACCCTCTACCAAGCATGCCCTCACATTCTAACAAACTTTAACCAAACCAAATTAAAAGATCAATAAGATCTGATACAATACCAAACAATTATCAAAACCATTAAACACTAGCCAAACTGTAATGACTATCAGAGATGAAACCCATATGTTAATCTTGAGAGAAAACCAAACTTGTATGTGAAGATCTGAGAGAATGTTATGAAACCCTATACTGGATCAGGAACTTATATACAACATAGTTTCACTTTGGACCCTGCACAATCAAAATCACTCAAAAGAAACACCAAAGATTAGAGTTAGAATAATAGCTAAAATATTTACATATCAGCCCTTTAAGATTAATAAGTTTGCATTAGGTATATATTTCAATAATATCCCCCGTAAAGACCCTAGAACAAGCGGAGCACGACATCTGAACAGAGAATATAGGAACACCTAGCCGATAGCATAACACACATCGGTAAGTCCTAACATTCATAATCTGTCCTAACCCAGAATCGGAACCACCCTAAGCCAGTCCGAAGTGTAGTCCTTCATTTTTTATTTTCATAACGCCATATGTTGAGTATTATTATTATTATTATTATTATTATTATTATTATTATTATTATTATTATTATTATTATTATTATTATTATTATTATTATTATTTTTTTATTTATTTATTTATTTTTTATTTTTAATAAAACATCACTTCATTAGAAAACCAAATGAATTTTACAAGAAATTGGTGGGAAGCCGAGACACTAGTTGGGCTCCCACTCCTTTCTGAATACAAAAACTTAGTCTATGAAAAATAAAAGCACCACTTTTGACATTATTCCAGTGGCTGACAACAACAGTCTTGATGCGTGAAAGTGTATCTAAGGCTTCCGCGTCAAGCTCTCCGAAAGTGGAAAAAGCAAATGGAATGAAATAGTAACCGTTTTCCTCGCATTTGGACACATATTTCTTTTTCTTCTTCTCCGGAGAGACCCGCAAAGTTGCATCATTACCCGCAAATGGAGAGATCCCAGTTACATCCAAACATGCGTCCTTACCTTGGATCCAATTGAATAATAGCAAGTCTGCAGGTCGTAGCTCTTTCCCATCCCTTGAAAGAAACCCCATAGGAGCCTCCTTTTTCACCATAATCCCTACCTTTGAACATATGTCGACGAGAATATCACGCACCAAGTTATGTCTGAACTTCACACCTACTTCGCTCGAACAGTGAACTGCATGATCTCCGCATTGGTCCATACGAAAATAGATTATCATAAACTGAATTTCTGAACTTAAAGTCCAAAACTAAAGACAATAGATTATTATTATTATTATTATTATTATTATTATTATTATTATTATTATTATTATTATTATTATTATTATTATTATTATTATTATTATTATGTTTTCTGAACTTAAAGTCCAAAACTAAAGAAAATAGATTATCATAAAAGACTTGAGTGTAAATTTTTTAGCTTGTATAACTTTTACCTTGTAACAGGTTTATGTATTTAACATATATTCATTAGATTTTTGTACGAACGTATCAGCAACAATAGATTCACAACAGTACTTTATTCAAACCTAAGCCTCAATAGTCGGCTTAGATTAAACCAACAATAGTATCCAAAGTGTTACAAGGTTAGATTAATGTCAATGAGACAATAACCAGACAAATACAAAGAAGAAACAAGATCAGTGCAATGATCAGAAAAAAGAGAGTGTGAGACAATGACTACACACTCAGTTGTATGTAACTCTAGATTAGGGGACTGATTAAATACGAGATAAAGTTACACAAAGACCCCCTTAACGGCTATAAGAGAGGTATCAGCAGAAATGAGATAGGCTTCAGCAGAAATGAACTTCTAGACACTTAAGACTATTTATGCTTTGTCCATGATTAACCCCTGTAATAAGCCTGCAATGAACATAACTTGGAAACCATTAGCAATTGATAGAATGACATGTTTGCCACAGATTATTACTCCAAAATTTAACATTCTCCCTTAATCTGATGGGCAAACAATATCAATTTTTCACACAAGAATTTATGCTGATAAACAGGGAGGTTTTTTGTAAGAATGTCTGCAGTTTGGTTTGAAGAGCCAATCTTTTTGGCACTTATAACACCTCTTGCAATTTTTTCCCTGATGAAGTGAACATCAATTTCAAAATATTTTGATCTTTCATGGAAAGCAGGATTGACAGCAAGTTGCAAAGCAGATTTGTTATCACAAAAGAGATTAACAGGGAGATTGATATCAACTTTTAGATCTTTTAAGATTTTTTGAATCCAAATAATTTCACAGGCAGCAATAGACATTGATCTATACTCTGCTTCTGTGAAAGATTTTGAAAGAGTGTTTTGTTTTTTACTTTTCCATGAGATCAAACAATCATTAAAGAAAACACAATAACCTGTGACAGATTTCCTGGTTTTCTTGCATTTAGCCCAATATGCATCACTATACCCTTCAAGATGATTTTTAGAGTTGCTGAAATTATACCTTAGACCTTTTCCTAGAGCTCATTGCAGATATCTCAGAACATTGAGTGCACATTCTAGATGAGATTTCAAGAGAGAATGCATATATTGTGCCAGACAATGAACTGAGTATGAGATGTCAGGTCTTGTATGGGTGAGATAAATAAGTTTCCCAAGTAACTTCTGATAACCAGTGATGTTGACAAGTAAGGGATCATCAGCAGTGGGTATGTATGGAAGAACAGAGTTGGGTTCCATAGGAGTGGACACAGGTTTGCACCCAAGAAGACCAAATTCTTTGAGAAGTTCAAGACAATATTTTCTTTGGGTGAGACATATGTCATTCCCAGTTTTTAAAACCTCAATGCCAAGAAAATATTTTAAGTTTCCCAAGTCTTTGATATGAAATTTTGATTTTAGAAACTCTTTGAATAGGTTTATCTCATCAATGCAGTTTCCAGTAAGGACAATGTCATCCACATAAACAAGCAGAGCAATAAACTTGTTATTCTCTATTTTGGTGAACAAAGAATGATCATTGACAGATTGAACAAAGTTATTTTCTTTTAAAACACTGACAAGTTTTTCATTCCATTTTCTGGGAGCTTGTTTAAGGCCATATAGGGACTTGACAAGTTTACAAACTTTATTCTTATTGTTCTCATTACAGAACCCCTTAGGGATGGTCATATAGACATCCTCATCAAGGTCTCCATACACAAAAGCATTGTTAACATCAAGTTGGAAAAGAGGCCATTTGTTTTTCACAGCTAAGGCAATAAGACATCTAACAGTAGACATTTTCACAACAGGGGAAAAAGTTTCATCATAGTCTATTCCTTCCCTTTGGTTATAACCTTTAGCAACTAATCTAGCCTTGTATCTATCAACTTCACCATTGGCTTTATATTTGATTTTAAAGATCCATTTGTAACCAATGGGAGTTCTATTAGGTGGAAGATCAGTTATATCCCAAGCATGATTTTCATTTAAGGCCTCAATTTCAGAGTTCATAGCATCAACCCAGTTACTGTCAAGGATAGCTTCTTCATAACAGGTAGGTTCAATACTTTTATTAAGACTAGAAGCAAAGTAGTAATTATCTTTGTTAAGGTTAGAGTAATTAACAACCTTTTCAACACCATATTTAACTTTCCCTTCAACAATAAAGTCATTAAGATTACTGGACAATTTAGAAACTCTGGTTGACCTTCTAAAGTGGCTGGCAAGCCTTCTTTTTGTACAGAGTTCTGATATGAATCAGAAGATGTATCAGCAGAATCAGAAGATGCATCAGCAGGATGTGATTCATGTGATATAGTGCCCTCAGGGTGTGTATTATCATTTATAGAAGTTGCAACAGGTTCATCATCCCTAGTAGGATGACCCAACACTGTGCCATCATCATAGGATGTCACTCTCCCTTCATTATTGGGACTTATTTGTGAGTCAAAGGAATTTTTGTGATTTAAATCTTTAGGCACATAAGTTTCAACAAAAGGTTTTGACAAAGTATTTTTCATTTTGAAGGGAAAAACAGTTTCATAAAATTTGACATCTCTGGAATAAAAGATATTTTTTGTTTCTAAACTTAAAAGTTTATAACCTTTTTTCTCATTTGAATAACCAATAAAGACACTTTTCTCAGACCTACTACCGAATTTGTCAGAGATGTTGAGAATGGTGGCATAGCATAAGCAACCAAAGACTCTAAGGAGAGAGAGTGAAGGGTCATGCCCATACACAAGGGAGAAGGGAGACTTGCAAGACAACACTGAAGAGGGTAACCTGTTTATGACATAAGCAGCAGTTAGAACACATTCAGGCCAAAGATATAGAGGTAATTCCCCCTGAAACATAAGGGATCTAGCCACATTAAGGAGATGCCTATGTTTCTTTTCTGCAATACCATTTTGTTGAGGTGTATAAACACAAGAGGTTTGATGTAAAATTCCTTTTTCATGAAAGAAGTGTTGAAGTTTGTTATTGACAAATTCTGTCCCATTATCACTTCTGAATATCTTAACATTGTGTTCAAATTGATTTGATAGCATATGAGTAAAGTTAACAATGAAAACATAAACGTCATCTTTTCCCCTAAGCATATAAACCCAGACTGCCCTAGAATAGTCATCAACAATGGTTAAAAAAAATTGTAACCATCTCTGCTAGTGACTTTATATGGTCCCCATACATCTAGATGAACAAGTTGACCAATTTTAGTTGATTTATGTTCACTTAGAGGGAATGGTTCCCTGGTTTGTTTAGCTTTATTGCAAGTATCACAAAGATGGTCAGATTCAGATGTACTATCAAGCTTAAGAGTGGGTTTAAGTATATGTAGGACTTGGTCAGAGGGATGACCAAGTCTTTGATGCCAGAGATTTCTAGAAACATGACAAATAGATATGCAGTTATTAGAAGTAATCTTACATGTAGAATCAATATCAAACATATATAACCCATTGCATTGTTTACCAATCCCCACAATCCTTTTTTGATGTAAATCCTGTATATAGCAATTAGATTCATTAAACCCAACAAACATCTTATTGTCTCTAGCAATCTTATGAACAGACAACAGACTGACATTGTACTCAGGAACAACCAGAACATCAAAAAGAGTTAGGTCATTATTGACCTTTAAATCACCAATTTTAGTAATTAAAGCCTGAGTACCATTGGAATGTCCAACAGTTAGACCAAGATTTGAAATGTCAACAACATTAATTAAAATTTTTGCAGATACAGTCATGTGCTGATTTGCACCAGAGTCAACAATCCAACCAAGACTGATGTTTCCAGATAAGGTCTTTGTGTTGTTGTTAAAAAATTTGTTGAAGTTTATGTTAAACTTGACACTGCCATTAAAGAAAGTTCCTGAAAAATTTTTACCTGCCATGTTGGCATTAGCAGAGGACACATTGTTGTCATTAAGAAGACTCATAAGTCTGGAGAGCTGTTCATTAGACAAAGAGACAGGAGAGTTGCTAGCTCTATTATCAGTGACATGATTAGCATCAGTGGAAACATTGTTACTGCTGACAGGTTTAGCATTAAAGTTCCTTTTGACATATCCAGCAGGATAACCAACAAGATCATAACATCTATCAACAGTGTGACCAGGTTTTTTGCAGTTAGTACATTTGAGATTCATGTTTGGTCCTCTGTTATTAGAGTTGTTGCCAGCATTAAAACCAGAACCTTTATTGAAATTGTTGTTGTTAGATCCTTTTTTGTTATCAAAAAATTTTCCACTATCAAAAGTTTTTGCAGCAAAAGCAGTGGCATTGGGTTTAGCAGAGCTATTCCCAGATGACACATTTATGTGAGATTCTTCTCCAGAGACAACAGAGAAAGCAGTTTTGACATTAGGCAAAGGGTCTCTGGTTAAAATATTACTTCTGATAGGAACATAAGTGTCATCAAGACCCATAAGAAATTGCATAAATTTGATTAGCTGATTGTGTTTTTCAAAATGTTTTGCAGCCTCACAAGTGCAGGGAGGCAAGCTAATCATACAATCAAATTGTTTCCATAAAGAGTTAAGGTTGTTGTAATAATCAGCAAGAGAGGACCCATTTTGACTAAGAGAGTTTATATTCTTATGAAAATTAAAAATAGCTGAACCATCAACCTTATCATAAGTATCTTTAAGATCATTCCACATTTCATAAGCAGTTTTAGCATAGATAGCACCAGCAAATAATTCAGGACTGAGAGAGTTAAGAATCCAAGTAACCACAACAGAGTTACAGGTATCCCATTGATTAGCAAGACTAGGATTTGAGTCATCTCTTATGCAAGTACCATCAATAAACCCTAACTTATTATGATTTCTTAAGGCAAAGGTCATGGCCATATTTCATATTTTATAATTTTCTGTTCCAGTGAGTTTGATGGAAATAATAGGAGTACCATTGGTGTTATTGGGGTGTAAATACAAAGCATCACCAAAGGATAAGCTTTTCTCAGTGGAAGAACCACCACCAGTATTATCATCACCAATAGCCATAATGCAAACAATAAGACAGGCAAATAACACAGACAGAGATAACAACTAGAGCAGATAGACAGATAAAAAATAAATAAGACTATGTAATTAAGAAACAACAAGCACCAAGCCTGTGGACTGGGGTAAACCAGAGCAGGTATTCATACCACTCAGGGGTGGCAGATCAAGATGTTAGTCTACCCGTTTGCACCCACGAAGACTTAAGTACTGATGGTTGAAGATGAGAGTAGACTTACAGAGCAATATGCAGCGGAAAGAACAAATCACAATTACCCTAGATTCACTTAGTCTAGGGCTAATTTTGAATAGAAAATAACCAGCGATTACGCCAATAGCAATAACCCCAAACCACCAATTGTTGCCGAAGAGATGTCCCCAAGTTTCTACGAAGAAACCCTTAGATGGTGAATCAACTATGATTATGAGTCTGATGCTCTGATACCATGTACGAACGTATCAGCAACAATAGATTCACAACAATACTTTATTCAAACCTAAGCCTCAATAGTCGGCTTAGATTAAACCAACAATAGTATCCAAAGTGTTATAAGGTTAGATTAATGTCAATGAGACAATAACCAGACAAATACAAAGAAGAAACAAGATCAGTGCAATGATCAGAAAGAAGAGAGTGTGAGACAATGACTGCACACTCAGTTGTATGTAACCCTAGATTAGGGGACTGGTTAAATAGGAGATAAAGTTACACAAAGACCCCCTTAACGGCTATAAGAGAGGTATCAGCAGAAATGAGATAGGCTTCAGCAGAAATGAACTTCTAGACACTTAAGACTATTTATGTTTTGTCCATGATTAACCCCTGTAATAAGCCTGCAATGAACATAACTTGAAAACCATTAGCAATTGATAGAATGACATGTTTGCCACAGATTATTACCCCAAAATTTAACAATTTTTTTAAATAACTATTATTATTATTATTATTATTATTATTATTATTATTATTATTATTATTATTGAAATGATCGTAACACCAAAATTTATGTATAGCACGAGATCAAAAACATTAAATAGAAGCGGCAAATAAAAATACGATATTGTGTATCTAGCAATATTCACGCGCATGTAACTTAATGTAAAATTAATTATTTTGATATTTGTTATTTAAAATCGCAGCATATACATATTACTGTTACTACCATTTTCATTTAATTCAGTGTAAAACCTCTGTATATTGTAAACTACTCTTGTTAAAAAAAAGAATGAAAGTTGGATTTGATCACTACTAGAAGCCAAACATATGAAAACTAAGGCTAATGTATTACTGTAATTCTGTAAAATTCTATTTCTGAAAGTATACATTTATTTTGATTTTTTTTTCAAATACCTTAGTATAACAAAAAGTTTAAAACTTTACAAAATTAAAGTTAAAAATTTTGAATATTTCATATTTTCATCACCAAACAGATAGGCTTGTAAGTTTTGGGCCAACTGTGGAAGAAGGGGCCGGATAATCGGATATGAGTAGCTTAAGTACATCCATAGACTTTGAAAGATTTTTCGTACATAATTGTTTACTTCCTAGTTCCTATAACCCACACTCCCAGCAAAGTAAGCTTTTCCTTTTCTTTCTCAAGTTAATATACCAACATAAAAGGAATCAAAATATGGTATTAATGATATTGGCTAGTAAAACACTAAAACAGCAGCGTCACACCATTTTCTTTTGGGAGGTGATTTGCACACTCAAAATTTGATTACAACACTTCAATATACAAGTACCGTAAGTGTGCAAATCACCTCCCCTTTTCTTATCGTGCATTGAAATGCAAGGTAAACACCACCCAAGCCACTCGATAAAAATGTTGACCACAATACATCTGGAAAAAGACCAATAAAACAGGTCAAAGACCAAATTCCAAACATGCATAAACAAAATCGCAAAATACCAACCAAGGAACTAGAGACTTTTTTCACCTGCATCGTTCAAAAGACAACAAACTTAATTTCCAGTTGCTATCATGTAGGGTTGTTCCTTTCAGTTTTTAGTTAAAAACTGGGTCCTTACTCCTTCACAATTTGCAAGAACACCAGTAACATCACAGCTTGCAAGAACACCAATACCACTACTAAGGATTTTAAACTAAAGATTGTAATAGAAATCTTAAAAAAAAGCATTGTCAACACTTTTTATAACATAATCTAAACCTAGTTTACCGCTAATATACCTCTACAAAGGTACAGCTGAAGACAACACACAGCTTCTACCAAGCAAGTTAAACATGAATCTAATTACCACTGAAATTTACCATTATCACAATGCTCGGTAGAAGTTTCACGACTTAAGTCTTCTTCCTCTTCTTTCCGCTCTTTGCCCCTGCCTTGGGAGTCACAGGTGGCTTTTCCTTCACCCTTTCGGTTTCCTTCACATCATCCCTTTCTCCATCATCAGATTCTTTCACATTCTCAGAGATTGATTTTGTATCACTGGTATCTTTAGCTTCTGATTTTTCTTCATTTTCAGTGATTTTACTTGCGGTTTTCTTTTTTCCCCTTTTGTAGACAATCTTCTGAGGAGACTCTTGCTTCTTCTCGGTAATGGTTTCAGACATCTCCACATCATCTTCTTTTGACTTTTCAGCTTCTTTCAAGTTGACTGGCTTGGATTTTGTATTAGCTTTGGCTTCACCCTTGGATTTACCAGCAGATTTAGATGCTTCACCTTTGGATTTACCAGCAGATTTAGATGCCGCGCTTTTTGATTTTCCAGACGCAGAGGCCCCACCAGCTCTATATAAAAATGGCAATATAATGAGGTTTTTAAAACATGGTTGTAAATTGTAACGCGCATATAGAATTAGCATCAAGAACTATCGAATATAAGAAAAGGCAACGCACCCCTTGACTGAATCTTTTGACTTTCCTTGTGGAGCAGATGGTCCTGAATCTATTTTTGCTTTCTTCTTCTTGGGTCTGAAGCAGCAAAAGGGAGTCACAACTTGCAATATAATCATAACATACAGAAATATTTGATTAAGAAAACCCGTAAAAGTAATACATACGTTTCAGGAACAACATCGGTATTTTCAATCTCAACTTCAGCAGCTTTCTCCTGTAGATTAAACTGCATCAGCACCAACGAAAGAATATAAAATGGAAAGACCATCCAATATTAGTTAGCACGAAACACACCTCATTATGTACAGAATACTTTTGAATGGGTTCCCATGTCTCTGTTTTGAGATTCAGAGTTTCTTGCTCTCCATCCAGATATTCAACCTGTTTATTGTATTTACATTAATACCTAGCAGTTGCAGACTACAAAGGAGGAAATGGAAGAGACGACTGACAAACGGTTATGGAAACAATTATATAGTAAATACTGCAATGACCTGATGTTCTTTTGTGTCAGCATTAAACGAAGCAACAACACCTTCATAAAACCTGCAAGTAATGGATGTACCTTTAAGCAAAATAGTATGAAACAATAATATGTCAATGTACACCAGCATTCTCATTCTTCCAACACTTACACTTTATCCTCAGGCCACCAAACTTTGACCTTCTGATCAACCAGGGTTTCATCATACTTAACAGTCTCTGTAACCTGTGAAGATATAACATTCCAGCCATTAGATGTTGACCTAAAAGATATAACATTCCAGCCTGAGAAGATAAAGAAGGGAATTAGGAATATTACTTTAGCTTTACCAACGGGCCGTTTCCGTTTTGAAGAAGACGGCGCGGCTTTCTCCAACTTGCCTTCCCCTTTAGTAGCTGTTTTTAGTGCCGACTTTAAAGAAACATTCATACCCTAAGAATTGAAAAGGTAGACAAACTTGGTTAATATTCTCGTTACTTGAAATAGAAAGAAAAAAAAAAAAAAAAAAAAAAAAAGTGTAAAAAGGGACAATTAGTAAATATCTTACATCATCTTCAGACACAGATTGTGCTTGGTCATTCTCTTGAACATTGTTATCGCGTGCAGCTTTCTTTGAATCTTTCTTCTTAGGAGCAGATATTGCCACAGAAGAAACACTTTTGTTACCTTTTTTGGCAGCCCTCTTAAGTGGTATGTCGTCTGAATCCGTTCTTTCATCTTCATCATCAGAGAGTACCTTAAGTGGTGTAACCTCTGAATCACTTCCGTCATCTTTATTTGCAGTATCTTCACTAGGCTTAGCTATCACCTTACTTTTCTCCCCCTTTTCACCAGGCTGTTTCAGTGGTTTACCATCTGAATCAATTTCATTATCTTTCTTAGAGGACTGTTTAGAAGTTTTAACCTTTGAATCCCCTGCATCCACTTTCTTAGCAGCCTGTTTTGACTTAGCTGATTCTGACTTTCCAGCATTGGCTTTCTTACCAGATGGCTTACTCTTCTTTGCAACTGAATCTTTCTTGAGGGACTGACTGGATGATTTACTTTCTTCCACTTTAGCTGTGCTCTTTCGCGCTCTTTTTGGCGACTTCATATCAGATTCGCTTGTCAAATCAGGAATTTTACTCAAACCAACGACAACTTGAGGTCTTACAGTCTGGGCTGGTTTCCCATACCCCGTCCCGGCGAGATTGGGTATGTTGTTGTGTTGTACAGTCTTGACTGGTTTCTGTTTCTTAGAACGTTTTCCTTTCGTAATGCCACTCTTACTTTGTGGTAGGGAACCAGCATTTGCAATCTCACTTTCAATTGCTGGTTTAGCCGAAACTGGAATATCTGTGGTTTTTTCAGTTTTATTCTCACCTAATTGAGATGAACCAGACGGTTCAGGTGATTTCCTTACGGCGGGATCTTGTTTTGATTCTGATTTCCCAGAACTTACAGCAACTAAATCATCGGTGTCTGCTTTGCTGGTCAAATTTGAATCCGGATGGTTAACAGCTTCATCTGGCTTCTTTGACTGCTTGTTATGTGAACCTCCTCCATCGCCACTAACTGTTTTCCCATTGCTAATTACCTAATTAAGAAAAGTTTATCAGTTCATGAATACAATTTAGTCAATTGGATTAGTGACAAACAAACAACAATGGGAAATAGCATACCTGAGCTGTGCTGTCTGATACAGGTGTAAGCTTAGTCTCGTTAGCCTGTAGCATTTAATACAAGTAATTTTCAGGTATGGTTAACTTCTTGATATAACTATATTTATCTTACAAGTTTTTATATAATCAAAGAAACATATTACAACGGCTAAAATGGGATAACTAGTGAAAATATACCTTTGGCTGCACCGAAGCACTCTCATCATTGTGCTCAACAATATCTGTAGTCCCTTCACATACAGAAGTCAACACTTTGCTGTAGTTATCTAAAGAACCACCCAAAGAGGTCACTAATCTTTCCAACTGTGGCCTAAGCTTGTCTGCAGACTTCTTGAGTACCTCTTCTCCCAATTTCCGAGCAACTGGTGAAACTCCCTAGGTATAAATAAAAAAACTAATCAGTAACAAAAAATGAAATCATGAACATGATTAAGTAACAAACTACAATCACGTTAGCTAATACCTCACTATTGTTTTTTATGCTAGCAAGTAGCGGCTTGATCATATCGACTGAAATTTCTTCACTTTCTTCCAAAACAAGAGCCATTATATTCACCATTGGCAAATATATGTTAGTCATATGATGGTCCCTAAATAACAAAAGAAGCGTAATGTCACAACATAGACAAAAGAAGGAAGTTATGTTAAAAAGGAAATTAGGTTTGTAATCTACAACATATACCATACCTTACTGATTTCATAAAATGTTCAAACATCTCCACTATAAGGTCATCACATTCAAGATCGAGCATTAAAACACATGACCTGACTTTAGCAATAGTTTCAATAATTGAAACCCTTTTGCGGTAAGATCTGCTAGATTCATCTGATAAATCCTCTAACGAAGAAACAACTAACTGGAAAACATCCTGTGGATATAAAATTATAATTAACATAAATAAATTAGATAAAGATAATGAAAGAATACAATGATACGGTCTACTTTGATCTCATCTACCTTCATTTCCTCATCACCATACGGGGCATCAGGAGCTGTGATTCTTGTAATTTCACATAGGCATGAGGCGACTGAAACTCTTACATCCATACTTGAATGCTTTAGAAGGCTTTCATTAAACAAAGCCTGCGTCGGTTGGTCAAGGGCTTCTTGCATTAAACTATTAGGTGACTGGTCCACCATAGACAAAAGTTTCTCTGTTTGCTGAAGTGCACAAACAATTAACAATTAGATAGATTCAATTCTCTCATTGAGGGCTAAACATAGATCAAGCGAATACTGGATTTGGTAGTAACTAACAAAGGCTATTTAGAATACAATCTTGTATTACGCCTCAGCTACACTATTTGATTCAATAAATAAACTAATTTTCAAATTGACGTAAAAGGCACCGACAGATCATGATAGATCGCAAGGTTAGATTTGAATCTAGTAATACTGATAGGCATGCATTTCTCTTTAAATTACTCTAAAATCTACCAAATACCGCATACCTCATAACTTCTCATACCTACAACATTCGCTGTTATCATGCAAGTCCATAAGACACTACATAAGTACGTATTTCTACGCAGAAGTCACTCATCCTATAATATCCATTCACATTTTTATTAATAATGTACATGTGGGTTTTCACTCATGTCACCAAACACCTGTTCTGCAATCATTGCACCTAAAAGTTTGCCTTAAAACCATTTTTTGTAAAATTCAAGAAAATCCTGTGTAGTTACTTTAGCCGCAAATTACAAAAATTTACAAGACAGATAGTGTGTTCTCAACGTCTTTACTCTTTCAATTCCTCTAAAATTTTATCAAATACCGCATACCTCATTAATTCTCATAACTACAATGTTCGCTGTTATCATGCAATTCCATAAGACACTATGTACTATCTATTTCTACATAGAACTCACTCGTCTTAAATATATCCATGCATAATTTTATAAATTGACATTTACGATTTTCATTCATGACAACACACTCCTATTCTGCAATCACACCTCTACAAAAACTATTTGTAAATTTCAAGAAAATCCTATGCAGTTTCTTCAGCCATAAAGTAAAGACATTTGCGTACACAGTATAAAATCTCAGCATTTCTAAGAATCGGAACCACAATTCTACCCGCATAGGCGCATACTTTAGCTAAACCTAAAGGATTCGTCACAGAAGCATTAAAAGAAATAGCTAATCACCATTCGCCAATACAATCTATAAATATAAGATTCCGAAAGCATAAATGACACCTTAAACTTGAACTTTAAACTCTTTTTGCAGTAAAATCATCCTAAATGAAGTTTCTTCAGCCGTGAATTTAAATACGAATCTACGTAGATAGTATATGCTCAACATCCTAAGGATCACAACGTCATTTTTTATCTATATACCGTATCTAAACCTAACCAAACTCTATACCTAAAAGATTCATCTCAAATGCATTAAAGCATGTAAATTATCACTAATACACCATAAAACCGACACCTAAAACTTGAACTTTAAACCCTTTTATGTGGCACTTAAAAAAACCCCATTTAGTTCATCCAGCCATGAATGTAAAGATCGTTAACATGAACAGTAAGTTATCTCAACATCTCTAAAAGGATCACAAGCTCATTTCGATCTAAATACTTTTCTACAACCTGAAGAAAGTCTATACCTAAAGACATCATCCAAATTTTAGAAAAAACGTCACCGAAACGATAAGTAGCACGTATCCATTAAACTCTATACCTAAGGGATTCATCTCAAAAGCATTAAGCAATTTACCACCAAGACACCGTCTAAATCTATAAAATCGACACCTAAAACTTTAACTTTAAACCCTTCTTTGTAGTACTAAAAAAATCCTCATTCGTTTCATTCAACCATGAATTTAAAACGACGTTCCTAGACAGTACATTATCTCAACATCTTTAGGTATCACAATCTCATTTTGATCTACATACCTAATCTAAACCTAATTAAACTCTAATCGTAAAGTATTTACGCAAATAGCTACTCACCAAGTAATCCATATCTATCATCAAAATTAAGAAAATCTTATGTTGTTTCTACCTCCGTGAAATTAAAGACGCTTCACGCAGACACTGCGTTCTCAACATCTCTAAGGTTTACAACCTCCTTCCACTCTACATACTTCAACGAAACCTAAACAAACTCTCTACCTAACCTAATAGATTCATTTCAAAAGGATTTACACAAATAAATATCACCGAGGCTTTACTTAAATCCAAAATCCTTAAAAATCTACAACGAAACTGTTGGTTAACGCTAAAACCGACACACACACATACTTTATACGAACCTCGAAAAAATCAATCTAAACTTAATAAAACCGACACCGAAACTCTTGGTTAACAATAAAACCGACATACATACTTACTTTATCTAAACCTCAAAAAAATCAATCTAAACTTAATAAAACCAACACCGGAACTCTTGGTCAGGTTAACAATAAAACCGACATACATACTTTATCTAAACCTCAAAACAATTCACCCAAATTTTATAAAACCGACACGAAACCATAACAAACATACAATCCAAACAACTAATCAACAGAATCATGCTACATTAACAAATTCAACAAAACAAACAACATGCATAAGTCATAACAACAATTAAACTTATAAAAACAAAAATTAGGGCTTACATCAAGCAAATGAAGAAGATTATCAACTGAATCAGGTGGCTTCGACAGTTGCCTCCCTGCTTCCCTCAACTGTAACTGCAACTCATGCTCTACATCTGTTGTCACCATTTTTTTCAACTAAACCCTAATTTTTTACAAAAAGATTGATTTTTTCAATTTTTTCAACAATTTTGTTAAAAAGGTTTACAGGATGCTAATTCTTAGTAAGATTAGTGAAATTAAGTGAAATTAGGGCTTGTTTTGTTATGAGCATTTTTGAAATTGGGGGAAATTGGGGAATTGTGAAAGGAGAACTGTTTGTGTACTGTGTGTGTTGTTTACAGGTGGTATTTATAGTACAAGTAATGAGGTCTTGTTTTTCTAGTTTTCGGATGTTGGGGTTTTTTAGAAGTGAATTGTACACCATTTTTTTTTCATCTACCAATAAATTACATCGATGCACACAGTACAATACTGCTATACATGATTTAGTGGTGGATGGAAAAAATAAATTGTGTACAAATCACCTCCCTTTTTTTTAGTAAAATGTTTGTTTGTACCCTTTTAGTAATAGAATTTAATTTCAACTTTTGCTGACTTTCTAAACTAAATGAAAAAACATTTATTTTTAGAATATCGTTGAACATAATGAAAATATGTTTGGATGCAATATATAAGAAAAGTAAAAAATATAAGAAAAGGCATAGTAGTATAAGGAAAAAAAGTAAAGATAATGTAAATCTCACTTTTTTATTTTTATATCTTATTTTAGAAATTTCTCCAAACATGTTTTCTAGCTAAAAGAAGTAAATTGTAATAATTGTCTTTGTGGTTTGATCAAATTAAAGGTTTCGTACTTATCTTTTTAAAAGTGAAAACATTTGTTTGTGAGGAACTTCGAGTTGCAGTTTTCGTCCCTGTTCAAAGTAAAATGATTAAAATGCCTTTATCAAAAACTACAACTCATGAACGATAACTGAAATAAAGTTCCTCACAAAGCAATGTCTGCACTTTTAAAAAGATAAGTACGAAACCTTTAATTTGGTCAAACCAAAAATACAATTATTGCAATTTACTTCTTTTAGCTAGAAAACATGTTTGGAGAAATTTCTAAAACAAGATATAAAAATAGAAGAGTGAGAGTTACATTATCTTTACTTTTTTCCCTTATACTACTATGTATTTTCTTATATTTTTCACTTTTCTTATATATTGCATCTAAACATATTTTCGTTATGTTCAACGATATTCTAAAGATAAATGTTTTTTCATTTAGTCTAGAAAGTCGGTGAAAGTTGAAATTAAATTCCATAACTAGAAGCACTATTGGCGGGATTGAGTATTATTGTTGTTGTAACTAAAAGCATCATTGACATTTTTGCTTGCTAGTAAAATTTTATATGCTATGGTCAATATGTAATAAAGGTTGGGCTCTTATATCCTTTTTAGCAATTCTTTAAATAGAAATGCATCATGATAGTATTATGTATTTTTGTGATATATTATATTCCCTCAATATTGTTTAAATTTAATACTATCAAAATACACTAAATGCAAAATGAGAATAGAGAAGAATAAACATAAAGTTTAGCATTTAAGTTGTTGTCAAAGATGTCATAAAAGATATTGCAATAAATATTTTAGAAATGGATAAATGTTAACCAATTAATGAATGTTGTTTTGTAAATAAATTACGGCAATGTTTTCTTTCTTATCGTATATTTGTTTTTATTACATTAGATTTAAAGGAAAAATTATATTACAAGAATTAAATGGAATTAAATTCTATTTAAGGAATCCAACATTGATCTTAGGTGCCAATAAGATACCTTTTGGATTTTAGTACATTCAAAAAAAAATTAAGTCTGTCAAGATTTTTATTTCATGTTGGTCACTTTTGACCCTTAATTTAGTTATCCTCGACAATTTACACCTTGCTTTTTCTTATAAAATTTTGTATTAAATATTTTGTTAAAGGTTCAATTATGATTTTAAAATTGCAATTTTCCAAAAAATAATATTCAAAAGTTCAAAGGTTTTGAAAAACTATCGACTTCTATGATTAGTATCTTTTTCTTTACACTTTAATGGTATTTCATCATAAATTAATTAATTATTTGAGACGTAGATATATGACAAGTATTAATGTTGGATTGCTTAAATAGCATTTAATTTCATTTAATTCTTGTAATATAATTTTTCCTTTAAAGCTGATGTTATAAAAATAAAATACGGAATGTAGTGAACGCTTTAGTAATATTTTTCTCGTATACATAAGTCAATGCTTGATATTCGAAATGTATATGTTTGGTGAGCACTTACGGAGTATATTTTGTCTTCTAATTTAGCAATATTGCATTTTCGAGATGGGTCTGTGTAGTGAACGCTTTAGTAATACTTTTATTTTTATGTATAAGAGAAAGTAACTGATGTATTTGAATTCAACTATAGTTTTAAGAGCGTCATTTATTCATAGTCATTCTTTGAATTGAACTATAGTTTTATGCTTTTAGCCATTATTAGTCATTTTTCAGATGTGCTTATTGTTTATCTATTAATCCATAAGATTATGCAAAATTCTTTCGAATAATTGTCCAAAATTTTATTAACAGCTAAACATCATTCACGTAAAGATGTTTTCTTAGTCATATTCAGTGGCGTAATTAGTATTAAAAGCGATAAAGTGTTCATTTTTTTTTTCAAGTTATAACACAAAAGGAAACTGAATTAAAAAAATACGCTTTCATTCTAACGAGGACAATGTAAAGATTATACATCATTTACATGATTTCTCTTACTCTTCATAGTTTACTTCTCATTCATTAATGCATCAATTAAACACGGACTAGAAACACAATCTTTTGAGATCATATGCATCTAGAATAAAATATGAAACTTTACAAAAAGTTAATACTACGATGCAAAGCATAATTAGTGGCCTTCTATCACTCCGGAACACTGGTAGTTTTGCTAATGACGGTATCACATCATTCGCATAAGGATATCCATGTGATAAACCCAAAAAAAATTATTTTTATTAATTAATTATTGATGTCGAAATAGGCGACGAACAATTATGTGCAACCATTTTTAAACGTTTAATTAATCTTTTCCTTTTACGGAGGCATATGATAAACGTTGTGCATTTATTGGCAATTTTCTAACGGCCACAATTATGTGCAACCGTTTTTAAACCTAAAGTATTTAAACATACAACGCATTCAAAGTCTATGCTTAATCTTCAAAACGTGGATGTTCGATGAATGTTCTTATAAAGTCCCCTCCAAAGTCGATAGAAAATATGAAATGTAGATGTGCAATTAACATGTTACTAATATTTTCCATTTCCCAGCTTATACTTAAACGATTGGTACATCTCATTATAATATATTCATTTAAACAACATCATTTGCACACAATCTTTCTTTGAAATCTAACATTTTTTCTATGCCATTTGCTATTAATAAATTTTCGGTCCTGCTTATTGTTAAGCAGTTATTAAAAGGGTTATGCGAAATTTGACTTGAATAGTTTTCAAGAGTTTATTAATTCAAAATTGGTATTTATATTTTATTAGGCATAATTTAGTTAATTATGTATTTTATTAAGGCATCGGCGAGAGATTTAGCATTGTCATAGAGTTTACCCATTTAATACCCATCATGTCCTTTTAGTCATAGTGTGTTTTATTAAAGCATAATTTACTTGTGTTTTATTAAAGCATAATTTACTTGATTGTGTTTAGATAAACATAAGTTACTTCATGAATAAGACAATATACATTAAAAAAAAATAATAAATTCTTTTACGGATATGGAAATAATAATAAAGTGTCAAAATGTTTTCTAGTAAATGATAGACTTTATGTTTATTCTTGTCTATTACTGTTGCATTTATGGTGTTTTGGTAGTATTACATTAAAAACAATATTAGGTGAATACTATATGATTTTATTGCAATAACTTTATCTATTTCATTAATTGGTTAACCTTTATCCATTTCTAAAATAGGAATATATTAGCTATAATTTTGTGTAGCCAACTTTTTACAATTTTGTGCTACAATTTGTGAGTTATTAAGTCCTTTTGTAGGTCTCTGAGTCATTTTTATGATTCTCTGAGTCATTTTTATGATTCTCTGAATTATTTATTGCAATAACTTTTAATGATATCTTTGACAACAACTTAAATCCTAGACTTTATGTTTATTCTTGTCTATTCTCATTTTGCATTTACTGTGTTATGATAGTATTAAATTAAAAACAATATTAGGTGAATACAATATGATCACAGAAATACATTATACTATCATGATAACATTTCTATTTACGGAATTGCAAAAAAAGACATACGAACCCATCCTTTATTACATATTGACCATAACATATAAAATTTGACTAGCAAGTAAAAACGTCAAGTCATCAACGGTGCTTCTAGTTGTAAAAGAAATGAAAGAACTTTTAATTTTAGAAGACTGTTGAAAATAACGAAAACATGTTTAACGAATTGAACACCAAATGGAATTCAAAATCAATAGTGAGAAGTTGGACTTTTGCAGGATACACGTTGTGCAATTTTTTATGAAACAAGAGGGGTATATTAGTCAGTTAAAAGTTACTGATAAAAAAAATAAAAATGGACATGTATGTGATTTCAGTATATTTGGGGTGAGTATATATGTGATTTATAAGTTTGGTTGGGAATATATGCAATTATTTTGGTTAAGTTAGTTCCTCTATAATACGAAGAATTGGTGTAAACATTTTATTCTACAATAATTCAATTAGTATTCACTATTCGTTACAATGGTATACCCCGTTCCATTATATGTAGCAATCCTGTTATGGCCACTAAGTAATTTATATATATTTATTAATTAGTAATAAACACAATAATATTTTTTATACTAGCCAACATGGCCCATGCGATGCACATGTCATTTTATTATGATAATATATTAGTCTTATGCATCATATCAATTTTATATGTTGTCCCTTATGCGAATAAAAAAAATTAGCAAAATCATAAAGATGTTAAGGCGTGCACAATGTACAAAATTGTTTATTCCAATCACAAATTAATTAAGCTAAAGGGTTTCAAACAAATTATCAATACGTTTGTTTAGTAACACGTAAACATTGAATGTAACAACTATCTTTAGTTGGATTATTATATCACAAATCAAAGTTTAAGCGAAAAGAAAGTAGTAAAACAAATCAAGAATTATCGTGCAACTTGTGTTAACATTGACGTCATTTTAAGACATGAAACTTTCAAAATAATTATTTGTAGCATCAAATTATTATAGCTTACTTGACCCTAAAAACATGATTAAATAAGGTTAATTTTAAATATATAGTAGTGTTACTCAATAATAGCATATTCATGTCTACAAAAGTTCCATTCAACCAAGACATATGAAACTAATACATGACCACAAAAGTTTCATTCAAACACGATATGTAAACTAATACATGAACTCTAAAGTTTCATTCACGTCATCAAATACTTAGGCAAAAGTTCAATATAGAACCAAAATTTACCATAAATCCAATCAACCAATAATAGCCATTCATTTTTTTATTATGATAAACTTTCACTCTTTTTTAAAAAATTAAATATCTCGCAAACCGTTAATCGTTACGCGATAAAAATTATACCATCGTGACGAGAATTAAATTATCTTTCTATAGATATGCACTACTATATATTTTTAACAACTTTTTTTTTTCAAAATTTCGGTCAACAAAAATCATATATGATTTGTGAAAATCATATATGATTCGATTTTTACGAATCACATATGATTTTTGAGAATCATATATGATTGTAAAAATCATATATGATTCGTAAAAATCGAATCATACATGATTTTTTAAAATCATATATGATTCGTAAAAATCATATATGATTTTTTCGGACGGAATTTTTGAAAAAAAATGTTTGTCGAAAAGATGTAAAAGTGCATATCTATAGAAAGATAATTTAATTCTCGTCACGATGGTGTATTTTTTATATTTTGAAGATTTACCGTTTGTAAGATATGTTGTTTTAAAAAAAAATGTGGAAAATGATTTTTTATTAATTTAGATAAAAAATGGAGGGTTATGATTGGTTCATTTGTTCTATGACAAATATGAGTTCTATATTGATCTCAACTCCAAATACTTATCATGCACAAAATATTACGTACATGTTTTAAATAGTTTTAATACTTCGAACTTGATTTAAGAACCAATACATGTGCTTCATAACATATTCTTCACATTGAAAATTACTATCTTTTCTTTCTTTGTAGGCTATCACTCTTTTGAATCCAAAGTGATCGAATTTAGATAATAAAAGATAAATCATTACACAATCGTAAAAGCCTAATCTCCTTCAACTTCAAAACGAGTAATCAATTTGTTTTAATGTTCTCCTTAGAAATGCATCGTTTTGATTATTATTTAACAATGTTAGACTTATGATCAATATATTACTTATAAATATTTAAAACATATATAAAGTCTAAGATCAACATATTGTCGGTAAATAAGATCTGTGCATCGCACGGGTAATGTTAACTAGTATTTTAAAAAGTGGAGTGTAACACTAAAATTATTCTAGCCCACATAGATATTTATGTAATTTATATTTTATATTAATAAATTGTAATTCAACCATATTATATAAAGTTATTGTTATAAAGTGGTAAACTTTAGTTAAAATAAAGCCTTATGTTGCTCACTTCTTCTTCTCACTCTTTAACAACAATCTCAAGAACCTATCACCCTTCAGTTTTGATCTAAAGGTTAAATAACTAAAATTACATATAATCATAAATCTATCATCAAAACAAGATTTTATATATGTGTTTGTTCCTTTCATTTATTTGCATTACCTATGTTTTGTTCTTTAAAAGTTGTGTGTTTGATTTAAAATAATGATAATAAATAAAAAAAAAATAAAAAAAATCATATAATCAATCATAAAAAGATTTTAATTTGATTCCAAATATTAAATAGCATAGCATAGTTTTTTGGGTACTCACTCAGATGGTTTTTGTTGCATTCGACTTGTTACACGAGTTTGTTAATCATTGTATTTGTTTGTGTCTCATCAACTTAAGAATTTAACATTAACATGGTTTGATTTCATGGTAATGTGTACATGCCGGAACTATTAGCAAGATTTAGGTTTATTCTGAATATGTGTGTGTTCACTAAAAATGTTATCATTTTTGCTTTGTGTATGGATGCAATAATAAATAAAATTAATGTGCTTATATTGTAGGTTTTCTTAGAAAAAAAAAAATGTTTATGGCATTTATTGTTGCAATTGATGTATATGTTAATTTCTCATCAACCTTGGTGTGGTTTGCAAGTTCAATATAGAATCTGAAATATGTTTTTTGTTATTGTTAATCATTTGCATTCTTTTACTTATTGCGTGTTAGAATTAGATATAGAATAATGGTTAAGAATGAAGTATTAGATGCTTTGCATATAATTTAAGAAATTTCCAATAGAAACTTCTTAGATATTCTGTTTTTTGGGATGAAAGGACGGTATAGTCGAAGATTCAATTCAAATGAACATTTTAGGGAATATTGCTTTCCTGTAGGTTAAATAAGATATATGTGCATCGTTGTAAGACATTATTTAGAAATTACGTCTTATTGTTTTGTTTTTCGATTAAGCTTTTTCCACCTTTTATGTTCCTTTACTCTTATAAATTACTTTTGAGTTTCATGAAATAAGTTGGTATCAGCTCTGTTGTAAAAATCGGCCCAGGCGGCCGATTAAACCCCGCATAATCGCTGAGCGCTCACTAAGCGCCTTGATTTATCATAATCGGCCTATTTAATCGGTTTGGTCAAAGATCGCTTAAAATTCGCTCAACAAACCGATTAATCGGACAAAATCGGTCTAATCGGATTAATCGGACAATGTCGCTTTAAAATCGGTCAACAAAATCGCTTAAAAATCAGATAAAATCGCTTAAAAATCGGTCAACAAACCGATTAATCGGACAAAATTGGTAAAAAAAATTGCTTAAAAATGGTCAACAAACCGAGTAGTATCTATTTTTGACTTTGAACTTTTAAGAATTATGTATGATGTTTATATTTTAACACTTGAAATATTTGAACTTTGATACACTATGCTTATATCATACATATAATATAATATAATATTTAAAATTACAATTTTGTGCATAAAAATTCCAATCCGATTAATCCCCACCTAACCGATTAATCGCTAGGCCCTATCCGACCGTTTCACAAGCGCCTAGCGATTTTTACAACCTTGGGTATCAGTGATAGGTTTTTGAGAGTGTTGTTAAAGAGTGAGAATGAGAAGTGAGCAAAAAAATGTTTATTTTGACTAAAGTTTACCACCTTATGACAATAAGTCCAAATAATATGGGTGACTTACAATTTATCAATAATGTAAGTTATATAAATTATACAAATATCTATGTGGACTAGATTGTTAACTCTTATACTCCACTTCATAAAATAATAGTCAACATGACTCGTGTGATGCACGAGTCTTATTTATCGACAATATTTGATATTAGACTTTATATTTATTTTAAATATTTTTAATGAAATATATTGATCATAAATTTATCATTGTTAAATAAAAATCAAAAGAATGCATTTCTAAATAAAACATTAAAAAAAATCGATTACTCGTTCTGAAGTTGAAGGAGATTGGTCACTTTGGATTCAAAAGAGTAATAAGCTTATAAAAGAAAAAAATATAATATTTTTTTGACATAATCTCCACGTTTAACTTTGAAAGTACCTTTTGATTATTTATCTTGGAATCTCGATTTAAGCCTAAAGAATGCCCAAAAACTATATTATAGTTCAGGAAACATACGTATAGCAAATTTTTTAGTTATGCTTTTATAGTACTATTCTGATATTAATAGCAAATGAGCATTCTAAGCGCTGACATGTATACCGAATATCATCATTATTTATATTTTAAGGTATATCGTATCGTTATTGCATCCATTATGTTTTAATATTTGGTCACAGGTGAAAATTTAGTTATGCTTATATATTACTACTATTCTGATAATAATAGTAGAGGAATGTTCTAAGTTTTGACATGTATACCAAGTCTGATTGTTTTCTTTAGTTGTTTATGTTACTAGCTCAAGGAAGTGGGGTTTTGAAAGTGAGAGTGGTGGTGAGTTTTGATGTTAGAAGTGAGATTTCAAAAGAAGAGTTTTGAATGCATATCTGGTCGAGCGTGACTGTGAACGCGCAGTGGCGGTGTGGGTTAATGGCAGACAACGAAGTAGGTATTCGAATAATAATTAAATATGTTCTTGAGTTTATATGCTTTTGATTTTATGTTCTTGAGTGTGCGGATGAAGATTTTATGTGTGGTGGATGAAAATGGGATTTGAAAATGGATTTTGTGTTTGGTGATGGTTTATGGTGATAATGGTGGTGGAGGTGGTGAGATGACGATGGTTGTGTTGTTAGTGGGGTTGTTTAAAATGGGTAGATGAAGATGGATTGATAGAGGGAAAAAATTGGTAAATAGACAGGAATACACTCTTGTGGGTATCACGTGTGGGAGTATAACGAGAGTTAGCGTAGCCCGTTTAAGTGAAGGACCAATGTTAAATAACTTTTCGCATTTAGAGACGGACGAGGCATTTTTTTCAGTCAAATGACGAAAGTCATCGGTCAACGCAAAACCCGAGGACGAACGGAGTAGTTTACTCATTTAACTTTGATCTTATGAAAAAAATGAAACTTACCATATTTAAGAAACTTTTTTTTTTTCTGATTACATCAACACCAACATTATCCTCAACTTGATCATGAAACATCCTTATAAACAAAATATAAAATGTACAAGAACAAATATCAACAACATACATGATAAAAAAAATGAAATATATAGACTTACTTGAAAAAGAATATACCAATCAATCAAAGGTTTTGAGTCAAATGTGTTATAATGGGCACATATTTTTGCATGGTTTGATATGTCACAAATGTGCTTGATCAAATGTGATCCAGATTCAACCATGGGGTTTATGAATGGTGGTAATGGCTTTTAGGTTTTAAGTTATTGAACAAGAGCTACTTTTTCGGAAACATATTATGAGATTCACTCTTTTTAAGAGATCTTTTATATTTGAGTATTAAGATGGTCATAAGAAAATTCGAGGTTTGTCATTTATTATTCATACGTTTTTCTTGACCCTATTAAGTATCATGCGTTTTTTTTCTCTGTTGTATATGTTCAAATGAAAATTGATTTAGTTATTAATTGTCACATGATATTGAGTTTCTAATATTTTGGTGAGGTAACTGTTTATAAAGCATTGAATGACATAGCAAAACCGTTAGTACGTTTTTCATGATTTAAGACACTTTATTGGTTATTTTTAGTTATGAGTATAGTGCAAGCCATTAATTTTATTGCAAAACCAAGACGATTCCATTATTAGTAAATGTGTTGCTTAAAATCTTAGACATTCATTTTGAAAAGGTACCAGATACATTATTATGTAGCATAAATATAAATATAGATATAGATACTCCTCATTCGTTACAAATGTAGCAAAAGTTAAACATTTAAACTTTAATTACCATCTACAAATTACTAAATTTTTGAAATCCAAATTTAAAAGTTTAAACTTTGTACAATTAGGGCTCAAATAAAAAAAAATTGAATCTTAATTTCATACCAAATTTCAAAAAATAAAGTCACTGATAGGATTCAAATTCAAACAAAAATATCAAAAAGTTTGAATCTTAATTTCATGCCTCCATAAAGTCAGTAGCGTCACATGCAAGTGTAAACAAAAAAAAATAAAACAAATAAATTTAAGCACAAATATGTTGAGAGATATGATTTTTTTTTTTTTTTTTTTTTTTTTTTTTGTAAGTGATAGCCAAAACAAAAAATGGGTTGCGATTTAGAGACACAAGTCACCAACTTCACCATTCTCAAATTTTGTTTAGCCAAGCTCATGTGTTAAATCATCTTGTGAAATCATTTAAGATCTAAAAAAGACAAAACCAAATAGAATTTACACAAGATGGTATCAAACACCATCGCCATGCTCAATTCATCAGCGACCACTATATAAATATAGGTTTCTTGGTCACTGCCTATTATAAACAACCAAAGTTCATCATTTACAACTAAAGTTTAGCCCATACAATTTCAAAATAAAAACAATTTTCATAATTGTTTCATCACCAGGCTCATATGTATTTCATCGAAATCAGAAACAATTTTCAACTGATAGAAAACCAAAAGAAAATACTAATTATACAATACACACGCTAAATATAATCCAACCCAATATAATCCAACACACTCAGTTATCTCCTTTTATTCCCGTTTTACCATTATCTAGCACATTTTATATCACTTAGGGGCTGTTTGTTTGGGCTAATTTTAAAGGGTTTCGGGGTATTTGAAATTAAAAACTAGGGAATATACATGTTTGGTTGCAACTTAAGGCTGATGGTTTTAATATTAAAATACTACAAGTGGAGGGTTTTTTAACTCATTAGATGAGAGATGTTTTTTAAACACGGGACTTTATTTATATGTAATAGACAAAAATAACCCATATAAACATAACCCCTCTTTCTCTAACCTATATTCTTTTCTTCTTTCTTTAAAGATCTGCTTTCTCACCCTTTAAGATCCTCCCATTGGTACAATCAATTGCTTACACAGATGATATATCAAATATAATCAATTGCAGTTGTTTGATTTGTTTGATTCTTTCGATAATGTTATTGACTGCTTTAATTTTGGTTTTAGGGCTTCGTTAGATATTAAGAAATTTAAACCAAATTAATGATACTCTTTTGATTCGTGGCTTTCTGATTGCTTTGATATTATTGATGATGTTTTTATTACTTCGAGTAGGTTTATTTGTAAAAGATCTAAAGAAAGGTAAGTTGACTCTTTTTTGCAAGCCACTATTTATTGTTGAAATTTTTGTGTCTGATAAATTTCATGGCAAATGGTAGAATGAAAGCAATTTTGAAGAACTCCAAGAAAATGGATCATGTTCATCAGTGAAGAACAAGGCATTATAATTTTGAACAAAGAAACAAGATAATTTAAAAGGGGTAATTTTGTAATTTAACCTTATTTATATGCCAAATCATGTCATATAATTTGTGTCAACCAAACGTGATTTAGAACTCCAAATTACAAGGTTTGAAACACTTCAGGGTTTATAATACCCCACGATTTTGAATCCACGTTTTTTAAATTCGTGAACCAAACGCCCCCTTAAGATTTCTAGCATAACCTTTTAATGCATCACCTCTATTTATCAAATTTTCATATTTTTAGCCATCGCAGTTTGCTTACCATGTTTTCTACACAACATGTCTCATCACATTATTAATCGCATACTTAACCTCATCGCATTTTAATAATTATGCACTTACGCAATTTCATCTTGTCTCATTATTTTTATAACAACATGTCATAACTAACTAACTTCCACTAATCATCATGCCTTAACATATAAATTTCACATCCTTCAACACATTACTAGCAATGCATCAAATATTAATCATACCTTCATCACATTATGCTATAACACACTTAACACACTATATGTTCGTGCTTATGCATTAAGTACTTTAACTCATTACCAATCCATCTCTAATACCACACTCTCGGTCAATCACTAGACATGAAGTACTAATGAGACCATATATTGGCCGTTAATCATCACACATAAGTCATACTCATTTATACCTTTTAATTATTACCTCATATCACAACGATTTTATAGTCATGCACTTCTATATGTAATCATACTATAACATATATCCACATATACTTAGACATCAATCAATTTCTATAAACCTATCTATCACACAATCATACAACTTATATTCAAAAATAACCAATAAGTGTCGCAATACTATAAATGCATTCTAGTTATTATGTCTATGGCTCATATAATCTTAAATATCAAACCACATCAATTAAACTTACTCTATGCAACTCCAAACATATCATGTATCTTTCAAAGCACTTAAACATATATTAATCTACCATATACCTCATATCATGCAATCCTCTATTATCATATTAACACTTATCTGACAAGTGTTACAACATATATAATCATAACCAAATCATTTAGGTATTCCTATCTAACACATCACATAGTCAATTTATGTCTAAGCATTTTCATCATCTTAGCCGCAAGCATTTCACTACCTTATACCAAGGCAATTACTTGTTCGCACTACTTACACTTACGTCAAACGCATCTATGAGTGGTCTAAGTTTAGGAAACATACAATGTCAACTAATTGAATTAAACTGAAGCTCTAATACCAAAGTTGAAACGCCCCTTTCTAATTTGACCAAAAATTTATAATTTTGCACGAAAGACATGACCCAAAATAGACCTTCTGATAACTAATCATTAAACTAATATAAATCTATCACAAACCAACCACTAAAAGTATTTTTCAATGAAACTAGACTCAAATACCTTTAAAATGATGTGTGGCACGACTTCTAATGACTTATAATTGATTTTATATGAATTTCTGAACTTAACCCATTTTCTGCGCAACATGCTGTCTTTCTGGACAGTCTTCTATAAATTGCAGATTTGACCCACTTATACTTGGATTCGGAACTTGTAACTAATTGCATCAAAAATTAGACTCAACTACCTCTAAATTGTAGGTGGCTCAAATCCTACAGACTTACGGTTAATTCGCTACGATCCTTCAAAGACAAAACAATTTTCTGCACTACTTTTTGTCCCGTTTTCACACTTGACTAAAACGACCAAAACTCGACTTATGGTTAATTTTCTACGATCCTTTAAAATGACCAAAACTCAATTACCTTTGAAATGATAGGTGACTCGAATCCTAGAGACTTACGGTTAATTCGCTATGATCCTTCAAAGACAACATAATTTTCTGCACTACTTTCTGTCCCGTTTTCACACTTGACTAAAACGACTAAAATTCGACTTCCATGACTCGATAAAACATCAAACTTTCCAGATATCTTAAACACAACATAATACATCATTTTCTTAATTATTTGTGGCCTAAACGATCCGTGAACATATATTTTACAAAGCTACGGGTGTTTTGCCAAACACCCCTTTTTGACCATTGATCTGTGCAAAACCGTCAAGTTTTCTCACTCAAGCCGGCCACTTGTGAATGGCCGACCGTAAGAAACTTAAAACAGTTTAAACACGAATGCAATGAAGATCAGGAGAGTATAGTGTTTCCCCAGGTCGTTAAGTCCCAACGAGCTGTGCGAGAATAGTCAAACGTAAAGTGATCGAGAGGATTTGAACAGGAAAGGATTGTGATTGATCTATACCTAAAGAGAAAGTACATAAACTACAGGGGCTTAAATGCAAATTAAAGAAAATTAAAAAGATAAAAAATATTAAATAAACGCTATCACTATTTGTAAAATGATGTTTTTGTTTTTATGTTTTTATAAAACTGAATTAAAAACTACGCGACGTACAAATAAAAATGTGAAACTTACACAATATAAATCCTAAAAATATGAAAATGATATTTTTACAATCCTAATGATAAAATAAAATTTTTAGAAAAAGAAAATTATTTTTATAACTAATTATCTAATTATTATTAATTAAAAACTATTTTTAACTATTTAATATTAGCCTAAAATACAAGAAAATAGGAAATAAAGCTAGAAAAATAAAATTAAGACTTGGGAAAATCTAAAATAACAAAATAGAATTTTCAAAACTATTTTTGTATTTTTCTGATTATTTTTGTATTTTCTAGGAATTAAAAACTATTTAAAATTACTTAAATTACTTAAAAATACAAATTTAACTAAGAAAAATCTAGAAAAATATTTTTTTGTTTTTTTATATTTATCTTAACTTAAAAAAAATGAAAACTTATTTTTTTGAGACTTTTCTTAATTAATTGCAATAAAAGCTAATTAAAATTGCTTAAAAACTAATTAAAATTAAGAAAAATAGCAAACAAGCTAGGAAAAATCTGAAAATTTCAAGATAAGCTTAAAATAATATAAGGAATCTAGGAAAAATGGAAAAACAAGTGCTTGTGTGGAGGAAAATGAAACTGATGTGCAAAGTGCTTATGAAATAAGCACTTGCATAAGCTAAAGGGACAAAACAAGCACCAAACTGATAAACAAGCTAAAATATGCTAAAAGTGACCAAATGCAACTAGAATCAACAAGCTATAACCTCTGGATTGCAAATTACCAAGATTTGATGAAATTGAACTAAGGAGCTAAAAACAGTTTTGAGGTCAACTTTGGGCTTAAGCACAAGTTACCTGATAAGCTAAAAATGAAAACCAACAACTGGAACCTACACAAGACCTGGGTGAGAGCTTGTAAACCAAAAAGGAGACCTAGATAAGCTCAAATGAGCTGTGTACAAGCCTAGCAAAACCCCTGTGCAGACTCAGCTTCAACTGAGTCTATGCACAGGGCATTTGTCCCCATGTTCAACAGCAATTTTAGAACTTATAAAAATTCACAAAAATGTACTAAAATGGAGATAAGAAAATAGACCAGAAGGACTTTTAAAAACCACAAGTTTCATTGAATTTGACTAAAAAATGAGCCCATGAAAAATCAACTCAGCTGGGCTTAAAACTGAATCTTCAACATTTTGACTTTTGATAAAGAACTGGAAAGTTGACCAAATGGAACTTTGATCTTGATTTCTCCACTGAATATGATGTAATATGATAAAATGAAACTAAAGCAAGCAAGTTCTAAGATTTTGAAACTCAAAACAAGAGTTTGATTCTTTAAAACCTCAACAGTTAAGAGTTAAAAACAGGTAAAATGGAATTTTGACTTAGAGCTTATGTAGGTGCAATAACAAGACAGATATGAGCTCAAATGGACTAAACAAGCATAGAGTAACAAGTCTTAAGCACTGGGTAAACCTCTAGTACAGTTTACACATCAAATCCAAACACATCTTTAGAAACTGATTTGTAAATTAAAATGAGCTAAACACTGAACCTACTAGTTTTAATGGTCAAACTAAGTTTATATGACCTAAATACAACTATATAAACACATAAAAACTAGTGGTGATCACAGATACACAGACAAGCATAAGCTGCAATTTGACTTGAAAATGAAAAGTGAAACAGGTACTCACAACTGTCCAGCTGGTGTTGCAGGCTAAACTAAACCCCAAACCTGTTCTAACCTATTCTATTTCCACCCAATATCACCACTGCATCAACCCAAATCAGCTTCATTTCCCATTCAGGATCCAGTTTTGACTTTTGTTGACCATGAGGCAATTTTGCTTGAAAATAACTTATAAGTTTGCAAAAAGCTATGATAAGCTTAAATAAGCTTATTTGAGCTAAAACAAAGCTACTTGGAAGCTTTAACACAGGAATTTGAAACTAGCTTTTTCAACAGTGAACTTAAAACTTGGAACTTAAACCAAACTTTGAAATTGATTCTCAAAAGTACAATACAATGATGTTTTAACTTAAAGGAGATACAAATAAACTGAAACTACAACATTTTGGCTTAAACTAGAACATTAATTTAAAAAACGACATTTAAGAAAAATTAAAAACTAACTACTGTCTTCTCTCTTCTTCTCTTCCTCTTTTTATACTTCAATTGACTCCCACGTGTCCTTCTGAGCCAATCCCACCTCTCACTTTGACCAATGGATGAGTTTTGCACATTTTGGCCGTTTTATCAATTTGGCGGGATAGCTGGATTTGACTCGTAGCCTGTGATAGCTAGTAGGGGGGGTGGCATTTATTGTGGAGTGTTGAGTGATGATGAGGGGTGGAGGGTTAGTGGAGAAAAGGTGATGGGAGGTGAGACTGTGTTGCAGGCAAGAGATGGGGAAGACAAGCAGGAGGTGGCGGGTAAAGCTGAGGTTTGACTTTGTTTGACCTGGGGGTCCAAAAAGGGGAGGTCAAAGGGTTTTGACAGGGGGCTCACTTGGCTTTGGCAGGGGACCAAAATGGCAAAGGGGTCAAAAGGGTTTTAATATTACAAGGACTAGTTTGTAATTTCTGAAATTTTGAAGGACCATTCCTGCCATTTTTCCAAAGTTGTCACAAGGACTAAAATTGACAAGTTTTAATAGTACAAGTACCATTTTTGACATTTTCAAATTTTCCAGGGACCAAACTTGACAATTTCAAAAGTTCAGGGACCTTTTCTGCCATTTAACAAAAGATTTATTCAAGGACCATTTTTGACAAGTTAGAATAATTCAGGGACCTTGAATAACATTTTTCTTCATTTGGTTTTACCAGGGACTGTTTTTGACAACTTTTGAAACTTGGGGGACTAAAACTGCCAATTATGCAAACTTTACACGTTTTTCACCAGATTTTGATATTTTTGCATTTAAAACACATAAAACACTTATTTGTGATATTTTTATCATTTTGATGCATTTCTGAGTGTTTTCAGATGTTTTTGCAGTTTAATTGGTACAAAAATGATGAGTATTTAGACACTCATCAACCATTTTCATACACTATCACATACTATAACAAATGACTTTGACAAACTTTAATTTCAAAAATAATGAAATACTTTGAAACTTCAAAATGACATTACAACCATTTTACAACACTTCGGGGGTCCAACCTTGTTTGAGCTCGATATCTAATACTAAGCTCCTAGGCACATTTCAATACACTTTTAATCCGCACTTCCAATTCTTAGGCCCTCTTACCAAGACCTTACTTCCTTCGCATCGACCTACAAAGTATTGCTACTATAACATGTAAGCGAAAACGCTTAGTAAGTAAAACGAGTTATAACATAGCATTATACATTATCCGTACATATAAGCATTATATTCATTCATTTACTAATTCAACAAGCTTTAGCATACCATAACTTGCATTAAACACTTAACCATTATTTCTACACTATAACAAACTCATCACCACTTTAATCACACTCATCACAACATACCTAGTGTTCACATACCTTAGCTAGTGTCATACTAGTCTAATACACATTTGGCTAGTTATTTCAAATTAGCTCCTTGTTCTACTTTAATCCAAACACTGTGAACCAAAGCCATCATATACCTTAGCACAATCATTTACTAATTCAACAAGCTTTAGCATACCATAACTTGCATTAAACACTTAACCATTATTTCTACACTATAACAAACTCATCACCACTTTAATCACACTCATCACCACATACCTAGTGTTCACATACCTTAGCTAGTCTCATACTAGTCTAATACACATTTGGCTGGTTATTTCAAATTAGCTCCTTGTTCTACTTTAATCCAAACACTATGAACCAAAGCCATCCTATACCTTAGCACAATCATACATATAATACATATATGTTAAAATTCAATATAAGATCATGTTATAATCATTTTACTTACTTTGAATCCAAGCTAATAATACCAAGAACATCATCTCCACTCTTTGCTTCCTAAGCCATATTCATTAACCATTCATTAACACCAATAAGAAATACTATAACAATTAATGTAACCTTTATCATTCTTAATCATCATATGATCATGACTTGATCATATGATGAACACCCCAAAAATACTAACTTTAACCATATAAAATTTATCTCATAATTACTATAACTTAATTAGCTTACTTTAAAACACCTTTTTCCCAAAAATCCTAATTTAGGTATATGAACCCTAATTCATAAATTACTAATTAACACAAGATAGGTTACTTACATGTAGAAGATTATTGGTATATACTTAACCCTTGCATTAGAACCTTAATCTTCATCATTCCTAGATCATCGAAACTTGGTCTTCCCTCACTCTCCTCTTCATCTCACGTACATACAAACACACTTGAATATACTAGAAGATTTGGGGAAAGTCCAAGATATGTGTAGTGGTGTAAGTTTGGTCCTTTGGAAATAGCAGCCCCTCTAGTACTTTTCCTTCTAAGTTGCGACACATTAACTTTCTATAACATATATTACTTATACTTTGACTATTAGTTTGACTATTGGGTTTGAATAACCAATCACGTAAAGAATTTTTCAACTTATAAAAGTCGTAGTTTGACTATTACTCAATGGCACTTTTGTAATTTAATACCTAAAATCCGGTTTTTTGTGTTACAAGAAATTCTATGAGTGTAATAATACCTTTACCTCTAACCTCATAGAACCAAAATCCAGTCGGTATCCAAAATCCAATTATGTTTTTGGCAGGTTATCGAAATATGTCTTAGGATCGTCGATTCGAGTTGCTCCAAGCACATGATTACGTAGCAGCTATTTTGGGTTATGGAATCTAAAGCTGCTGATCAAATTTTTTCTGGAAGTTCATGGGTACTTTACGCTTTAGAAATGATCATGTAGCAGCTATTTTGGGTTACGGAGATCTTTAATTCGGGAATTACTTGATTACAAGTGTTACTACGTCGAAGGGTTGAGACATAACTTGTTTTAAGTTGGGCAGTTTTGTGATGCAGATTTAGAGGTTGAATTTAGGAGAAATACGTGCTTCCATAGACGGACCTTAATGGAGACAGGGAAGGGCCACGGCCCTCCCAAAACATTGAGGTTTTACTTATATTTGCTTAAAGGAAATACAATTTTGACCCTCCCAAATTAAGTGATATAGCACTCGGCCCACCCAACAAATTCACCCAAGTTCCGTCTATGCGTGCTTCATTCAGAATTTGGAGGGCGATGATCTCATAACTGGGAACCGCGACACCAACTTGAACGCTATCGAAATTAACCAAATGGCCTCTTCATCACTAATTTTTCTAATGACAAGAGCATCTGAAACTAAGTCCTAGTTGTGGCATAGACATTTATCCCATCTCAAATTCGACACCATTAACAAACTCGCCAAAGACAACATTGTTGTCAGACTTCCTAAGTTCAAATACATCAAGGATCATTTATGTGCATCCTGCGAGTAAGGCAAAAGCAAAAAGTCATCATATAAACCCAAACCCGTACCTACTTCGGAAGAAAAGTTACATATGTTGCATATGAACTTATGTGTATCAATGAGAGTTAAAAGCATTAACGAGAAAAAGTATATTCTTGTTATCATTGATGACTATTCAAGATATACTTGGCTTAAGTTTCTGAGATCAAAGACGAAGCATGATAACATCAAATAGTCATGATATTCTTAGTATCAATTTCCCCCATAATGATGATTCATTGTGCGATTTTACATTAGAACATGCTCTTATTTCTTATTATTTATTTCAGGGTGAAAAAGAGCATTTGGACAAAATAGATGCAAACATTTGCACAAAACGGACTAAGTAGAACACAATGATAAATTCTACAAGACTCAAGGTTACGGCGTAACCAGATCATTGAGGTTACGCCATAGATATTTGAATACTTAGCCACATACCTGCATTTTGAAGACTACCCGTAACTAGTTATAGGGTTACGACGTAAAATTGAAGAAATATTTATGAGAGTTTTACGGGCGTAACCTACTCTTGAGGTTACGCCGTAGTCGACAAACGTTTTGACCAAGGGTGTTGACCTTGGAGGTTACGGCGTAACTTGGACGATTTAGTTTCGCCGTAAGTGTTGATAAAATCTGATGAAAGATCAGTTCAAAGAAGGGTTCCGGCGTAACCAGTTACTTAAGGTTACACCGTAACTGGGCCATGTACTTGGTGCCTATAAATACTCAATGTATTCTGCATTACAAGATATCTCCCCTTTTCCAAACCTCAACAAGGGATTGGGGAGAGAAATTCTGGAGGATAAATAGAAGGAGTATAAGGCTTGAAGATAGGAGCTTTTGCTTAGTGATCTACTAACTAGAAATCATTCTAGTTTATTTCAAGTTTGAATTCAGTTATGCTTCACATTTTACTTAATCATTTGATGAAATCATTCTTCTAATTTAAGTTTTGGTTGTGTGCTTTATCTTTGTTTCTCTATATAGACATCTTCTTTGCCTATTCGTGAACACCCTTGTTTCGGTAATATTAAAGCTTGGTAGTATCTATAAGGCTAGCTTGAATTGACCATAGGACCCTAGTCGAGTAGGTTGCGAGGAATGGTAAGAATTGACCTAAGGACTACTATATCCTTGTGTGCAAATTGACCATAGGACCACCTACCTTGTGGAGGTATTTAAGAAGTTAGGGAACCCAAGAGCGGACCATGCTGGGTTTAGTGCTTAATGCACTAAGAATAGGTCTATTAGATATGGTGCTTCATGACTAAGGTTAGGGTTACCCAAGACCTCCATCGAGTACCTACGGTGGGGATAGTGACACGGTTTTAAAATGTACCTTTTTGAGGGGTCGTTTAAGCCCTTATTTGATCACTTTTGTATCCGTTATTACTTAATATCGTTCTTTTTCACTTTTTAGGTCTCTTGAAGGCAAATTGCTGGAATGGCACTTATTTGGACGAAAAGGCGCGGATATACGAAGAAAATGGCCAAAGTCAAGAATCGAGACACTCAAGCTGCTGAAATACAAGGGGACGGCGTCAGGTGTTATCTGCGACGCCGTCGGAGCACTTTTGTGACGGCTCAGTAGCCAAATTGCTTATTTACAAGTGACGGTGTCAGACTTTAAAAGAGTAGGTCGTCGCAACTCAGACGACCTAGATTTGATCCAGACGGCGTTAGAGGCTGAAGAGGACGGCGTCACAAGCATAAGGTAATGTCGTCTCAAGACTAACATGGCCAAGAAGAAACCCTAATGACGGCGAACCGACGGCGTCACAAAACATAAGGTGACGCCGTCGCGAATGTAATCTTATATATAGAATCCGAATTTTTCAGTTTGAAGTGTGTAGTCTTTTGGAGTAAAAACCTAAACCGAACCAAGGCTGTCTTATACAGTATTTTAGGGTTCCAAACCCTATCTTACACCAAGATAAGTGCTTTACTTCATTAATTCAATTATGTCTTCAATTATTTGTGTGTATGCTTTAGATTCTCAGTGTTCTCAAACTTTTCATATTCAAAACATGGTTAATGTTTTACAAAAGGAAAATGAGAGTTTTCTAGAAGAAAATGAAAAAGTTAAATGACACTTTAAAGAGTTATATGATTCAATGAAAGTCACTCGTGACAAGAACAACGAAAAAATAAGTTCTTTACAAAAGGAAATTGAGAATCTGAAGAGTCAGGTAAAAGGGAAAATGCCACTTATCTTTAATGAGAATGTTGCATCAAAGTCATCTGCAGACTCTAAGTATACTGTGACTGTTAAATACATTCCTCCTCATCTTAGAATTAAAGAACTTGTGTTTCATAACTATTTCGCTCACCTTAAGGATAGTCTAGAATGTCTCTGTGAGATTGTAGAAGAGGATTTCATAAATAAGCCACATGATAGTGAAATTAGGTTTTCTTGCATTCAGGCCAAACGATCTCAGGAGCTGTTAGAATGTTTAAGAGCAACATGTCCTAAATCCTTATGTGAGAAAGATAAAGCTGTGATGCCTTGTTCTATGCCTAGTGCTAAGTATGCAACCCATTCTATGCCTAGTGTTAAGAAAGTGATCTCTAAAGTGCCTTCAAGTAGTTCAGATCCCTGTACTTCTAGTTCAGGAATGCAAAAGGTAGCCCAACCAACTAATGTTCTTATAATTCCCTCTATAGGAGTAATCAGTGACACAAAAGCAAGCGGGTCAAAGCCTCCAGGCAATACAAAGCAAGATAGGACCTCGCAAGCTAAGAGTGTGCAATGGAAGAGAGTAGAAGATCACCCTAGGAACATTAAGTTTGAGTTGAATAAAACGAATCGTGTTGATTCTAGTATTAGCTATAAGCGTACTGTAATTAATTCAAATTCTGCTACTATCTGCAAAACATGTAATGATGATTGCTTGGTTTCTACTACTAATCCTGTATGTGGCGTGAATGATTTGATTAATTCTATTAAAAACCCAGTTAAAATCGTTAATGCCAACAATCATGTTAAGAAGCCTAGAAAGCAATGGTGGAAGAAGGCTAGAAAACATTGGAAACCCACAGGAAGAAAATTTAGTAATGTAGGTTATCAGTGGATACCTACTGGCCGCAAGCTTAGTCTTAATGAGTTGTGCCCTAAATTATCTAAGTCAATGCCCATTAGGAAATGGATACCTACTGGTAGAACTATTCCTTTAAGAAGTGAACAGACTTTGGATAGGTCAAATATGGACACTAGCACTGTATCTATCCCTGATGATTCCATTGTTTCTTCTTCCGATGTGGGTGTTCCAATCACTGTTACTAACCAAATGTAACCCATTCTTGCATGGGGATCTCAATTATCCAGTTATCCATTCTTGTCTGTGTTCAACTGCAGATCGTTCAAATCGTTCTGTGGTACCTGGACTCAGGCTGTTCCAAGCATATGACTGGAGATCGCTCGCGGCTCATGAACTTCGTGAGTAAATTCATCGGGACTGTTAGATTCGGGAACGACCATTTTGGTGCAATTATGGGTTATGGAGACTATGTTGTTGGTGATAGTGTAATCGCCAGGGTATATTATGTAGAAGGTCTTGGTCATAATCTGTTTTCTGTTGGTCAATTCTGTGATTCCGATCTAGAGGTGGCTTTTAGAAAACATACTTGTTTCGTTAGAGAACTTGATGCTGTGGAACTTTTAAGAGGAACACGAGGTTCAAATCTATACACCATCTCTATCGAAGACATGATGAAGTCTTCTCCAATATGCTTGTTGTCAAAGGCTTAAAAAACAAGGTCATGGTTATGGCATCGTCATCTCAATCACTTGAACTTCGGCACCATTAATGATCTTTCCAGAAAGGACCTTGAAAGAGGCTTACCTAGATTAAAATATGAAAAAGATCATCTTTGTTCAGCGTGCCAATTGGGAAAAAGCAGGAAATATGCCCATAAACCCAAACTTGCAAACTCAGTCATGGAAGTTCTTCATACCCTTCATATGGATTTGTGCGGACCAATGAGAGTGCAAACGATAAATGGGAAGAAATATATTTTAGTCATTGTTGATGACTACTCTCGATTTACTTGGGTAAAGTTTTTGAGGACAAAGAATGAAACTCCAGATGTCATCATCAAACTTATCAAGCAGCTTCAGGTTCGACTTAACAAGACTGTTAGAATTATTCGAACAAACAATGGCACTGAGTTTGTTAACAAAGACCTAAGTCAATTTTATGAAAGCATTGGAATCAGTCATCAAAGAAGTGTTCCACGCACGCCTCAACAGAATGGTGTAGTTGAAAGACGAAATCGAACCCTTGTTGAAGCTGTAAGAACAATGCTAATTTATTCAAAAGTTCCAATGTTTCTTTCGGCTGAAGCCATTGCCACTGCTTGCTACACCCAAAATCGTTCCCTCATACACACATCTCATGGAAAAACTCCATACGAACTTGTCCATAAATGAAAACCTGGTCTCTCCTACCTTCGTGTGTTTGGTCCTTTTTTTTTGGGTAAAGGGGTGTAATCCTGCACCCTGGTAAATATATTAACCAAAAACGTTTAAGTACAATGGATATGAGTGAAATCCCATATCTCAGCCCGTTACATAGGCATAAAGCTTACATAACAAGATACTACCTATTTTCTAAACAAGAAAACAAACCACTACTCAAATGACAACATAGGACATAATGAAAGAAAATTACTTCCTAGGTCCTTGAAGCTTAGTGCCATACATGGCATTAAAAGCATCCAAATTCCCTGGAAGATCATAAACCTGCTTTGCATAGTCATCGTAGTCATAGTCATCATACTCATCTTCAAACTCTTGGCCACCACCGAATAGATTAGCAGACTCATCAAATGGGTTAGCAACCACCTCATCTTCAGAATCAGACACCACGATCTCTTCCACTTTAGAAAAAGGGTTAACTCTCTTAGTAGAAGAGGCGGGCGGAATACAAGAATCACTAGTTTTAGGAGCCACACCCGACTCCATCTCTTTCAAATCACTCACAAAGGGTTCTTGTGATGCAGTACCTGTCTCAGTAGACTTATCTTCATTAACTTCCATTGTACGACCAGAATCCACATCCTTGTTGGTGTCATTTGAAGGAATAACAAAAGCATCCGTATATTCCATATTAAGAGCATCAAACTGATTAGATGTAGAGATCGTTGTTCCACTCGAACTAGCCACATCAGAAGCATTCTTCTTAGTGACTTCCACTTTCTTAGGTTCAGGAGGAGTCTTTTTGGGTTGATATTGAAACTGCTTACCCACAACAGGTTTAGTAAACCCTCCTTGACCCGGAATAGTAGAACCACCTTGCTTTCCCTTCTTCTTATTATTGACCGTCTTGAAACCATCATTAACACGCTTAGTAGGTTGAGCAGGAGGTTCAACAACTTTAGTACATTCAATAAGAGTATGACCAAAAATCTTACATTAATCACAATGAGGTGGTTTCCACTCGCATTCAACCCGTATCTTCTCAATAGTCGAACCCGACCCACCAAGTAACGGTATCTCAACAGTAAGGCTATCCCTAAGCACCTCATCCGACTTCACATCAATCATGCATCTAGCAAAACTACCACGGCCCCACGAGTCCTTGCACATTTGGCTAGTAAAAGCATCTAACCTTTTGGGCGTGCCTATCAATGTGGCAAGGAGACTAAGGCCATCATCAGAAAACATAGCAAGAGGAACATCATGGAATTTAACCCACACCGGGATGTTGGTCAAATCCTCTTTAAGTAAGTTGGTGTTCAATGTCCATGGTTTAAGAATAATAGGTACATTTCTAATCAACCAAGGACCGTTTTCAAGAACATCATCAACACCTTTCTTCGAATTGAACTTAAAGAAGAACAACCCCTTTGCATTCATCATTACCTTTTGTATACCAAACTTAGCCCACGCATTGCGTACAAAGTAATCAACAACAGGAAAAGCAAGGCCTTGACCAAGGAAATACCCATACAAAGTATTCTCAAACCTAGTGTTCACCTCTTTAACCACTTTCATCGGGACAGAAAGATCCACACCATTAGCTTTCTTACTACACTCCAACCTACGAAAGTTTGACGTGTGTTTCGGTTCAGTAGAAGTAACACCAGCATACGATGAAGAAGGTTGTTTCAAAGCATACACACCAACCTTCTCAATACCAACAGCCCCATGTGCATTCGTATCAACCTTATCATTAGCATTATTAGGACTACTAGTAGCATTAACATTAGAATCCATAGGACCACTCGTATCTTGAGGAGGTTTTGAATAATAACCAATAGCAGTAAGCATCTCCTCTAGCTCCTTCTGTGACTGCGGCACCTTAAGATGCTCAAATGGATTAGCCCCAGTAGAAGTAGTAGCATCCACTGTCACGGCTGGTTTTAATGGTTTCCCATCGTCACCCACAAGAACAAGTTTTCCCTCAAAGATTTGTTTTTCAATAGCACGAATTTTCAATAAAGTATAATGACCCTCAGGCGTGTGATGACTAGGTGCGTCATGACTAGGGCTTGAACCAAGTGAAACCGGCTCCACTTGTCCATCAGAACGAGAACCAGAAGCAATACCAGTAAACTCAGCATTCCTACTATTAGGTTTCATTGTCGATTAAAGAATCGACTCACCAAGACTAACAGTAGGCTCATTCGCATCATGACCAGCTGTATCCGTTGACATAGCAGCTCCAATCACAGAAGAATCAAGACAATCATTAGGTGGCTGAGACATAGCATTACTACCCAAATCTTGCTCATTACTATCACCCATATTAGTCATACAAAATAGAATCGACAGCAAGAAGTAACAAAACCCTAACCGAGAAAACCAAAATTAACAAAAAAACACGAAGAGCAGTCGTCTAATCTTCACAACGAGGTCCTAAGCAAAGCTTAGGCATGCATTAAAAGAACATAATAACATCACTAACCGACCTCCATAGCAGCAGATTAAGTTAATCGAAACCCTAGAGAAAAAAACTGAAACCAGCTAGAAAACCCTAAACTTCAATTTAAATTGCAAGAACCTGGAATAAAAACGTAGATAATTAGACCAGATTCAAGTAGAAGAAAATAGGATTAGAGCAAATAGGAGGATCGATTATTTTATTATGGGGTAAGGGTATCGAGTTTTTCTTTTTTGTCGCCACTTTGTGTTTGGTCCTTTGTGCTATCCAACGAATGACGGTCAAGATTTAGGTAAATTAAGAGCTAAGGCGGACATTGGAGTTTTTGTAGGTTATGCATCAAACAAGAAAGGTTACTGAATCTACAACAAAAGAACTCAAGATATCATGGAAACTATTCATGTCACGTTCGATGAGCTGTCCGGGCAAATGGCTCCAGGACAATCAAGTTCTGGACCCGCATCACATCCTTCATTAAGTAGTCCCATTAGTTCTTCTCTTGTACAAAATCTCTCACCATCAACTCCTTATGTACCTCCTTCAAAAGATGATTTGAAGAAATTGTTTGATCCAATGTTTGATGAACACTATGAGCCAATTGCTAATGATCTGTCAAATCCTTAAAAAAAGGCTGCTCCTATCCCTGTCAACGAAGATAACCATTCAGTTTCTATGTCATTAAGTCAAGAAGCGCCTGCTGATGATCACTCTGTCTCATCATCAAATCCTCAATCATCGAGTGTACATCATGGAATTGTTTCTGGCACCTATGATGGAGATAATCCCTTTGCTACTCCTGAAGATGCTCCCTTTGAGAACATATTTGCTCCTGAATCATCATCAGAACCATCTTCATCAGGAGAAAACGACTCTGCTACTTCAGTTCCTCAACAACAACCACATGAACACCTTAGAAAATGGACACATGACCATCCATTGGACAACATCATTGGAAACCCCTCTCGTCCAGTATCCACTCGTAAACAACTTGCAACTGATGCCTTATGGTGTTTCTTCAACTGCGTATTGTCTAAGATCGAACCAAAAGACGTTAAAACTGCCATGAATGAAGACAGCTGGTTCAATGCCATGCAAGAAGAAATTCATGAGTTTGATCGACTAGATGTATAGGAATTAGTACCTGCCCCTGACTGTGCTATGATCATTGCTCTAAAATGGATCTTTAAAGTAAAACTCGATGAGCATGGTGATGTATTAAAGAACAAGGCTCGATTTGTTGCAAAAGGATACCGTCAAGAGGAGGGTATTGACTTTGAAGAATCATTTGCTCCAGTTGCACGGATCGAGGCAATCAGTATCTTCCTGGCTAATGCTACAAGTAAGAATATGGTAGTCTATCAGATGGATGTAAAGACGACTTTTCTTAACGGAGATCTTAAAGAAGTCGTATACGTCAGCCAACCTGAAGGTTTTGTGAATCCAGAGGATCCTACACATGTCTATCGCTTGAAGAAGGCTCTTTACGGTTTGAAGCAAGCTCCAAGGGCATGGTATGATACGCTATCAAAGTTTCTTCTATCTACTGGATTCAGCAAAGGAGCAGTTGATCCGACATTGTTCACCAGAAAGTCAGGCAAACATTTAATTCACGTGCAAATCTATGTTGATGATATTATTTTTGACTCGACTGACCCCAATGAATGTGACTGTTTTTCTAAGGAGATGGGCTCCAAATTTCAAATGTCAATGATGGGACAAATTTCATTTTTCTTGGGATTACAAATTTCACAAAGTCCCGGAAGCATTTTTATAAATCAATCTAAATATGCAAATGAGATTTTAAAGAAATTTGGATTTGATTCTTGTGACCCTGTTGACACTCCCATGATAGAACGTACTAACTGGATGAGGACCACTCAGGGATCATGGTAGATCAAATGAAATATCGTAGTATGATTGGATCCCTGATGTACCTCACAACCAGTAGACCTGATATTCTGTTCGCTGTATGCATGTGTGCTAGATACCAGGCTAAGCCTACCAAAAAGCACCTTGAAGCGGTTAAACGGGTCCACATCTTTGACGATCTTCGAGCTTTATTCGAGATCATCAGCTACAGTAAATCTCTGGATCACCCTTTATTGTGTTGCCATCATGTGATGTTGTGACTTTTGGACCGACATGCTCACACTTTCAGGATCATGACATCTTTCCATCAGAGTAGCGGAAGCTTTACTGGTTCATGATATTTGCAGCAGCGTAGCAGAAGCATAATATAAAAATATCAGAGCCAGGTTATGTAGATATGCACTAGTCATGATTTCTTCAATTAAGTGTGGATGCTGTGAGCATGCGGCTTTGGATTGACTTCTCAATTCTGATCAGCTGCAACCGTCCAAATGTATCTGCAAACAACAGTTAGCAATAAAACACACGAAAGTGTCTTTGATCACTTTCGTTGAATTGAGGTACACGGCCCACGGTTCCTCGTTGATCAGTACAAGTACTGCCTGTGATCAGGTATAATTCCGAAGAATCTCCTTGACAGGGTTTCGCAGATGTTCTCAAACCGAAACGTCTCAAAGAAGACAACACGGAGTGAGTGAACCAGCGAATTGAGATTCACTGATTGATGAAAAATTGATTTGAAAAACAATCGCGTATTACTTATAAGAAAGAGTTTTGCAATACGACGAAGGTTTTATGAGAAAGATCAATTTTCAATCATAAATACTTTTTGTATTTGAAAAGAGAATACACATTCGATGTGCTAGAGAAAAGAAGAGATTTGCACATTGAACGGTTTTTCCAAAAGTATTTTTTTTTCAATCAGAGATACTTTTTGTGTTTGAAAACTTGAGTACACATTCGATGTGCTAGAGAAAAGAAGATTTGCACATCGAACGGTTTTTCCAAAAGTATTCGTCAGTTCATTTCCTAGACCAAGGTTGATTCAAGAATGAATCGCCCCATCGTTTCTATCCAGTTGTCACAAGCTTGATCTTACGAGAAGATCTCACATGTCACCCACCAAGAGCTTGTTTGATGTTGGCTCTAGAAGGATTTCCATCTTCATCGTGAATACTTTACATATCACTCGGATGTTCTGGCAATACCACAAGGATAATGCGTAGGACTCTTAATATATATTCTCACTTTCCACATTGTGTGAAACAGTGAGTCTTCATTGATTGTGTCCTTAATAAGATATGGTGAATGATCTCTTGGCTCTAGACTCAATTGTGCACATTTGGTTCCTATGCCGGAGACTAGGGAGAGGGTCTCCTTCTTCAATATCAACAATCTCTAAGAGAAAGTCGATAGATTATGTAGGTTCCCCGTGAGAATGAAACAAGCCCTTTTAAGAGGAACTTGAGTAGCTTGGGAAGTTAGGTGCAGTGCATCACTGGGTCCATGACGTCTTGTCTTCAATACCAGTGTTACCTTAGTAACCACCAGTAGCATATGTATTGAACCCAGTTTCTGCCCTAAGGTTGAATTAATGGAGGGTTATTTCTTTTCACCCTTTTTCACATTCATTTCTTTTTCATTCTTCAACCCCTTCAGTGCTTACGGAGACTTCATAACTAGAACCTTGTTGGGTTTATTCCAGTTCTAGCTCTATCTTAGTCCGCACTCTTCCCATATCTCCCTTTTCTCCTTTTTTCATCATACCTAAGGACTCTACACTATCTAGTGGATTGTCCCTGGGTAGATCCCTCCGGCTCTGGCGGGATCATGGGAACGAATACCTAACCTAACCATCCTTATAACACCATGCATAAAGTAAATTGGTCGGTCTTTTGGTATTGTTCTTTCCTTCTCGAAACCAATTGAAAAATCATTTGGAAAATCAATCAAGGTACTTGTGATATAATATCAAAGCATTTTGTACCTTAATTGTTTTGATCTTTTAGAAATGTTCCCCCTCAACATGTGCATATGATTTTATAAATTGTTTAGCACATGGAGGCAAGAGTTCTTTTGAACTAAATTCTTGATCAAAATTTCAATGGAAAAATCCATTTGATTTTCTTTGGTAAATACTCCCTCTCAATATGTGCATAGGATATTTGAAATCATTTTATCACATAGAGGAAATAGTTCTTTTGAAGCACATCCACGATCACAAAAGCCATTAAGAAACCTTTAGAAAATCAATCAAGGTACTTTATGTTGAAACATATAAATCTTTGTACCTTGAAAGTTTATTTTCTTTTGAAATGCTCCCCCTCAATATGTGCTTCAAGATTCGAAAGCATTTAGCACATATGGGAGAGCAGTATGCACACTTGAATCAAAACGATCATCTTTTATCAAATTTCATTATTAAATCACAAATTCTCCCCCGATCAAAAATATCAAACCCTTTGAGATTTTGGATCCCAACTGATTTAATAAGGTTTGGAAAACATGGGAGAATATGTGGCCTTGTTTAAATACTCTTTTGGTTTTTTGGTTAAATGCTCCTCCACAATCATGTGCATTATGTATTTCAAAATCATTTGGCACATGAAGGAAGGAGTTCTTTTGAAACAATCACCCTTTAAAACTGATTTGAGATTTAAATCACGATCTCTCCCCCGATCAAAAATTTCAAGCCAATTGAGATTTTGGCTCCCGATTGATTTAAATCATTTAGAAAATTTTTAGGGAAAAGACGTGGCAAGATTTAATTTTGAAAAATGATGAAAATGGACCAATTTAAGACAATAAAGATTGTTAGTGTCAGGTATGATAGTTTTAAGAGAACTTTTAGTAAAATAAAACAATTTCACAATCAAACAAGAACATAAAAAATTTCATTTTGAAAGATCTTTTAGTTTTAAAGAGAATCATACCATGATATAACATTAAATATTTAGATCACCACTTTAATTCGTACAAGCCGGACTTGATAGATGAAATATCGTTTGAGAATAATTTATTTAAAATCACTCTCCCCGTCAATCGATGACCGTAGTCGATGATTGAGTGACTTAAGTTTTGAAAAAATGAAGTTCGGTGATTTTTAAAATTAATTCCAATTTATTTTCAAAACCAATATTTTTCCATTTTTCAAAACAATATTATTCAAAAAATTGTTTAAAAATGATATCATTCACTACTTTTCCTACACAAGATACGTTAGGTGATGTAGAAGCTGCTTCTGTTGTTGCTGTAAGGCTGGAAGAAAACCATCTGCTGAAGCAGTGAGACCTCTTACGTTGCATGTTTTTATGCTAACTCTCCATATAGGTCCAATTAAGTTCCGTTTCTTCTTTTGTTGACCCAAGATATAGTTACCCTTTCCTTTCGGCATCCAGTCATCTTTATTAGTGGGATCCGGATCGGGAACATTCTTATATACCAATATACCTGCATACGTTAGTGAACACACATACAAATATATGGTGGTCGACATCACCCAAACAACAATCGATTAATAAAAGTCAATCCAACATATCAATCAGTTCATATAAGGCATGGGATTTATGTGTTCATCAAACTCTAATCATCTAATCCTAACAATCATATCCTAAGCACCTAGTCCTTCAACGTAGGTTAACATCATTTTTCAGTTAAGCATATAGGATAATTAGATAAGTCCGTTAGATGATATAAATTTGAAAACATTCTCCCCTTCAATCAATGACTCATTTTCTGAAAAGTTTAAGAGCGCTGAAGTCATTGATTGAGTTTTGAAAATTTATGAAAATTATGATTCTGATTGATTTTCACGCAACTCATTTTCCACCATTTTGTTAAAACAAATATTTTTCTGAAGAATTTTTGAAGGAAAAATATTTGAGTAGGAACAGCAGTCCTTCGACATACTTTCCTCATTTTAGTTTTAGGATAAGTGCACGAAATTTTTGAAAATTGGTTTAGCGCAGCACTTTCCATCTTTGAAGAGCGGGTTGCTATCTGAAATAATAGCAAACCATAGTTTAAGCGCGGGTTACAGTCTGAAATAACTGTAAGCCATAGTTATAGACATGTGTTGAAAAAGAATATTTACACCTCCTACTCGAACTTCATCTATGGTCCCGTGCCATTATTGAATGACATTTCTAAGACCGCAGATGTTATCGATACCAGAAGACATGTCTTGAGAAAACATATTTTTGGTATTTTTCAATTTTCTGATTTTTATGGGCTTTTGTTGATTTTATATTTTTCTATTTTGTTTTTGTTGGTTTTATATTTTTGTATTTTGCTTTTTGAAAATTATTTACAAAGATAGAGAAATAGTTTAAGAAGATGATGATACGAGTACCGAGATAAGGAAATCGTTCAGCACTTTGTAGAAGATAGAAGTCATCATCTCTTAAACTTTCACCACCAAAGAATTCGAGGCTCTTGAATCGTCGCAAGAACTTGAGCCTTCAAAAAGTGAATCTTTGGTAGCTTCCTCCCAAACCGACAATCCACGTAAAAAGACCATTTCCCCCAAGAAGAAGAAGTGAAGCAAACAGTCTAATTGTATGAAGCTCAAGAACTCGAAAAAGACGATAACACCGAAGTAACAAGTTGACACAGATCATTTATGTGGTTATTAAACCCAGAATAAATGATTAAGCCCGATCACATGAACTTGTTGTGCGTCCCCGATGTACACATAACTCTTCGAGTTTGAGCAGTTGTCAATTCAGGAGAATAGTATATCAACACCTTCATTTCACCAAATGCATTCCAGTTATCTAACATATAACCAATCAGCCCATAACGTACACATGTACCCAACAAGAGAAGAGACAACGACATCACAATAACTGGTTGAATCACTGATCTTCTCTGCGGATGTCAACTCCGGAATAACTGATTAAGCTCGATCATGTGAATATGTTGTGCGATCCAGATGTACAGATATCTATCCCTTGATGGTTGCGATCTAATCGGAATCATCATTACATTGTGTACATGAAGCACTAACCGGAAGCACTTTATCATAAATCATATAGAAGATGTCGATAAGCAATATCATCTCACGCTCCACATATTCTTCTCATATTTCTTCCTACTGAAAGCTGAGATAACACATACCAAAAGTATCCAGAGACCACTTCCCCCAAATGGTTGGAATAATACGTCCTTCCCCCAAATGTTAGAATAATACACCAGAAGCTATGAGTAAACACTGAGTATCTCTACGGTTATGACATTTGTCTTTCCCGGGATTACTTCAATAGAGAAGAAGTATTAGGTTCATCATGTGTACTCGTTGTGTATTTAGATGTATGTCTCCTTCCCCCTTGCTGGTTTTGATACCTCAGAATCAGCAACACATTATACATACCGAATATTCTTGAAATAGAGAAGAACAAGAATTAGCTCAAATGAATCCTGTGAGAATCAACTGTTACATAAACTCTCCTTGACTATCTTTATCAACCCATACGTAGACAACTTGAAGTAACTACTAAAGAGGAAAAACCAATATACCAAACTTGAAACTGAAGTCGAATTCTCCACATTTGTATCTTGAGCTTGCACTTAGTGATGGAAGAACGGTGTTGAGAATTTATGCACCAAGAAAATCTCTAAGTACTCAATACTCAACCCAAGTATGAGACATTAACACCTCTTGCTATTATCCACAACGACATTATCGTGTGTCACTGAGTAAAACAACGTAACTCCTTAAAGTGATAGTTAACCAAGTCTTCAACCATCCAAACCTACTGCTGGTAACTAGATAAGCCAAGTCTTCAATTCAAATTGTTAAGCTCGAGCAAGTTATCTAATAAGAACACGCCTTTGTGAAAATAAGTGATAAATGATTAACTCTGAAGTAATCAACTTGTGCCCACTATGTGAATAAACATACAACCGGATGTACATTGACCCACTAAATGAACCGGAACAAATGATTCCTCAACATTAATGCATTCTTCCTAAAGGTATACATGTAGAGACTGATATGGAAGATTCACCAATAATGTCTTCGAGCGGATGAGGTAGTCATTTTCCTTAATGTTCATGTGGTTGATTTATAGTGTGCACAATGAGAGGAACAATAATCCATGAAGATTTGGCAAAGAAATACCAAAAAGCGGATCATTATTCAATAGTGCAACTACAATATCATGATAGACATTATCAACGCCTTGTGAAGTAACTGGAGATAAGGTTTCTTGAGAATTCCGAGAAGTACTTCTTAGATGGTGAACTAATTGAGTCAGTAGGAACCGGAGCATGAGCTTCAGAATCTAGATGATCAACATTCGTTGGAGGTTGGAAGTACTCATCAAACAAATCTTGAAACAATGAATCCCAAACAATGAATCCCAGTTATCCTTAGAAAGTGAAGCATTAGGCGTTGAAGGAGAGTCATATGACCATAATTCAAGCATCCATGAACATGTAGTCTATGCACTCTTCTCCCCCTCAAAAATTGCATCCGAAGTTGCCATTTTTGATTTGAACAAGTGAATAAGAATATACACCAATGAACGTAGATCCACTTGAGGGTTGAAAGAGCGTGGGAAAAACATGAAGCTTGTTGATGAAGAATGTCGATGAAATGGTAATAAACATGAAGATTTCTCTTCTTTTGAAGATAAAGCGCACTGAAGCGTACACCTTTCTTTTCTTTGAAGAACGGGGCCTGAAGTGTTATCTGCAGACGCCATAGTGATGAAGAACGAGGCCTGAATTGATGTGAACAGACGTCATAGCCGATTGAATATCAATGTTGAGTAACTTGAACCCGTGAGTTATGAGATATCAATCCTTTTGTTATCCATACTTTAAGCCAGTCCATGTATTGAAGGATCGAAGTATCTGCAACTGAGTAAGGACTACCTGCACTAATATTACAAACTTGATTGCATATATTTTGGTTAGTGACATCGGTATCCAAACCCTTTGGGGTTTCACGGTCAACTTTGAGATTTCCATCGGTAAACATCTTTCCAGTAGGAATCCACTTAAGTCCAGCATCCTTAAACATTCTACCATACGGTATCCACTTATGGCAAGGTCTAGGATTGTTGATATTCTTATGCATAGTGGAAGACTTATCCTTTTTCCTAGTTTCCAAAGATTTAGCAGTTGGTATCCATCTAGGCGAAGTTTTCGGTTTGTTTTGCTTCATATGCACAGTAGATGACTTAGTGAAAATCCTAGACTTAACAGGTTGAACCTTTGCATGAGCATTTACTTTCATTAGGGATTTTGAAAAACAATTATCATGATTTGCCTTAAAGATGCATTTCAGACAATTCGAATAAACAGCTTGTTTGGATTCAGAAGATGATCTAGAGTTCTTAGAGTGATCTACTATGGGAATAGATTTATTCAAAATGTAACTATTCTTAGATTCAAGCCAATCCCTAGTCTTTAGTTGAGTGTTCCTAGGTAATGGTTTAAAACTACTAGCAGTGCCTTTAAATCTCGTAGAATTCATCACCCTAGGTCTAGCACCTAAAATTCTATCTTTTCGAATCTGTGCCTTTTTCCTAGCTTTTTCTAGATCATAGTTCTTGAAAAAATCATTCATATCATGAGAATTCTTAGGCAAATGAAGTGAAGTAACTGGTTTTGACAAAACTTGTTTCGCATCAACTTTGGAGGCAAACCGTGTTTTTGAAAAATTTGTTCGTTCAGACTTAAATGCAGTCGGTTGTCTAACAACTGGTTTCCCCAAGATTGATGGTTTTGCAAACTTAGTGTTTACACTATTTCCTGTTGTTTTTCTGAGCTCATTCTTTAAGGAAACTATTGTGAAACTCTTATCCTGAAGTTGAGCTTTGAGGTCATCAATTTTTTCTATCAAAGAGTTTGTTTGTTCCAATGACTTTGTTCTAGCTTCTTTGACCGAGTCACTTAGTTCTATGTGATGCTTTCTCAAAGACTCATTTACCTTTAGTAATTTGGCCACACAAATTGCTAATTCATCATTTCTCATTTGAATATCATCAATAGCATTATCATCAGAATTACTTGAAACCAAATTGCTTTTCACATGCATATCAGAAATATGTTTCTTCAAATTGATGATAGTCGAGTTTTTGGCTTGAAGCTGAGCTTTTAAATCGTTTATTTCAAAAAATTTAGGAAATTCAGGAAATTCCGGATTTTTACATGGTTTCTTAGTTTGAAGACTTTCCTCCTTTCTTTGTATTGCAATTTCAAGAGAAATGCAATGTTTTTCAAGTTTTGAGAATTTATTTGAAAGTTCATCAAAAGCCTTTTTATCAACCATATCATTTGTTTTGAATTTATTAGCCTCAGCCTCAACCAAGGGACATTTATCAGAATCATGTTCAGCATTAAGATCAGTTTGTTTAGGAACATTAGCAGATGTACTATGTCGATCAGTTAAGGGTACCTCATCACGTGAAACCTGTTCATTTGTCGGTTTGATATTTGCATCCACATCATGTGCAACAAGAGTCACTGAACTACTGGCTGTTTCAAGCTTATCTTTCTCTGAGCCTCTGTATTCAGTGTCAACTGGTCCATCATCTGTTCCCTTTCCGATCTCAGCATTATAATCTAATGATTGAACTCGACATTCGTTCACCTTTCTGATCACCGCATCTACTTCTTGTGTGACAAGAGTTACTGAGCAGCTGGTTACATCATTCTTTGTTGTCTCTGATATTCTGCATTCAGCAACACCCGATTCTTCAACTGATACATTACCCAACTCATCACAACATTCTGTCAACAGCACCAGACTCTCATATATTATTTCATCTTTTTGAGTAACTTCCTCAATATACTTCTCCACATTGTCCATGAGATGGATAAGTGTCTCTATGAACACGCCAATTTCCATTCCAGTGTGTCTCTTGAAAGACATTTCAGTCATGTCTTGATCATAATCTGATGTAAATTCCCCACTGATGAATGACTGAAATTGGTTGTGGATCACTTGTAGTGCAACACTGGAACTATCCTTTTGAACCTTTTCTTTATCAAGTTGTTGTTCCAATTGTTCTAAGTTCAACAACAAGTTTCTAGTCAGTGTAGGTAAATCCTGACGGAAGATGGCAATACATGTTTGTTCCGTTGTTGTGGGTAGAAGTAACATGAGGTGAGAGTGAAGTTGTTGATAGGGTATAATGCTACTTTCCTTTTGCATGGCATTCTGTAGCCTGAACAGGTGCAAATCTTTCTCATTGGACTCAGAGCATGAAGAACTCAAGTCATCATTTATTGATTCCATCATCTGTAACCGTTTAGAATAGCTAATATTCTCATGGTTGTCCACAGCATCATACAATTTAAGTACTTCCGAAATTACTGGGTCAGTAGTGTAAGACATGATGTTGTAGTATACACGGGATTTTACAAGTCTATGATTTAAACCGAGAAATAGATTCTTTCGCGGGATTTTACAAAATCAAGAAGAAACCGTGATATAGTGACCAATAGAACGTGTTAAGATAACTGATGGATCGACACAATGATAGTCAATTGTGTGTTAGGTCTTATGATTGTTTGTAGGATTAGCAGAGATGTTGTTTGGTTGTGATTTGGGTTGGTTGTTGCATGATTTTACGGAGAAATTTAGGTCTAAAAACTTAAAAACCTCAATAACTTCTGTTCTGAGCGGATTTTAGTTCATTCGGCGTGCCATTCTCCTCGTTCTCACGGTCGTTTTGATGGGTAGAACGCTGAAAACGGAGTTACGGTTCAAAAGTTATAGCCGTTTGAAGTATTGTCGGGAAAAGTCAACAAAACGCACTGATGAAGTGGTCAAACCGCTTCTAACTATGAATACAAGTCTCTTAGCACCAAGTCGCTTTGCCCCAAGTTGCTAGGTATACAAGTCGCTATGAAGACAACTCGCTAGTTACAAGTCACTAGAGACAACTCGCTATGAAGACAAATCGCTAGTTGACAAGTCACTAGATGCTCAAGTTGCTAGAGACAACTCGCTATGAAGACAAATAGCTAAAGAACAACTCGCTAAGTGGGCAAGTCGCTAAAGAACAACTCGCTAAATGGGCAAGTCGCTAAAGAACAACTCGCTAGACTGAACAGTACGGCCACTACTTTGTACTATATGTCGCTTTGTCTCAAAAGACAAGTCGCTAGTGCTCAAGTCGCTACCACTACAACTGCAAGTCGCTGAATACTATAACTACAAGTCGCTAAATAGAACACACATCCGAGACTCAAGTCGCTAGCTAGAAAAGTTCAAACACAACACTTTTCAATCCAAAACTAACCCAACCACAGTGATTCAAGCTTTCCAAATCAAAACCAAAGCACATACACTGATTCTAAACACGAAAGTACAATCAAAATTCAAACTTTAACACAAGAAATGGTCCAAATGATGCAAATACCACTAAACTTTTTCAACCCCAAAAACCATATAAAACCACTAGAAATCCAAGAACATGTAAGAGAGATGATCAAACCATGGCTCTTGATACCATTTGTAACATATTGGATTTCACAAACACACAAACAATCACAAAATATGTGGCGTACAATATGAGGTTTTAGAGAGAGAAAGTGGAAGATGGGAGCCTTTCTAGAGAGAGAAAGTAAACAAAAGAAAGAAGGTTAGATTGAGTGAAAGGTCCAACCCTCTACCTTGGGAGGTAGAGGGTATTTATAGTTACATACAATACGTCCTCCTAACGGACTGTGGATCAGGCATACAGTGGGTAAAGACCCGTCCTTCCTCCACGGTGTTGCACTAAACTAAACTACGCTAATAACTAACTAATAAACTAACAAATAACGTAACTAACGATATGTCTACGAGCTAACTTATGCTAGATAATATTTGGGGTGACCGATACTTCACTATGGAATTTTTAATTCCTAACAAACCAAATGTGCACTATTGAGTCTAGAGCCACGAGATCATCTAATAAATCTCATTAGGACACTGTCAATGAAGACTCTCTGTTTCACATAATGTGGAAAGACAGATTATATCTTAAGAGTCCTACGCATTATCCTTGTGGTATTGCCAGAACATCTGAGTGATATGCAAACATATTCACAATGAAGATGTAAAGCCTTCTAGAGCCAACATCAAACAAGCTCTTGGTAGGTGGCATGTGAGATCTATCCAATAGATCAACCATGTGACAACTGAACAGAAACAATGGGGAGATTCAAAATTATGAATCAATCCTGGTTCAGGTTATGGATTGACGGATGCCTTTGAAAAACCGGTCGTTGTGCCAAAAAAATTCTTTTCACTAGCACATCGACTGTGTATTAATATTTCAAAATTAAAAGGTATTTATGATTGATAATCGATTTTCCTTAAAACCTCGCTGTATTGCAAAAACAATTTATTGAGCAGTACACGATTGTTTTTCAAATCTCTTTTCATCAATCAGTGAATCTCAAATTCGCTGGTTCACTCACTCCGTGTTGTCTTCTTTGAGACGTTCAAGGAGATTCTTCGGAATTATACCTGATCACAGGCAGTACTTGTACTGATCAACGGGGAACCGTGGTCCGTGTACCTCAATTCGACGAAAGTGATCAAAGACACCTTTCATGCGCTTTATTGCTAACTGTTGTGTGCAGCTACACCCAACGTTTGCAGCTGATCAGAATTGAGAGGTCAATCCATAGCCGCATGCTCACACAACACATTCATTTCTAAAGACATCATGATAAGTGCATCAACGACTCTGATATTTTCTCTCCATGCTTCTGCTACGCTGCTGTAAATATCATGAATCATCTAAAGCTTCCGCTACTCTGATGAGAAGATATCATGATCCAGAATGTGAGCATGTCGGTCTAAAAGTCACAACATCACATAATGTCAGCACTACAAAGGAAGAGTCAGAGATATATGGTAGCTGATGATCTCAAAGCTGGCTCAAAACTCATTATCACGTAGATCAGTTAAAGACCTCCACTCGGATTAACCAAACATGCAAAACATGAAGAATCAAAGACTACGGGCTACAGAGCAAAGAACTTTAACAAGAATCCAAGAACGATCTTAATGTAATATCTGTTTGTATTCAATGTAATTTTAGGTGACCTCCCTTAGGGGGAGATTGTTAGGATTTAGTAAATCCAATTATTAAAGTGTCAGTCACCTCAAGTATATGTAATCATTAGAAAGCTCGTAGTCGTAGTTATTTAATGTTAGTTTGTATTTAGTTTAGTAACACCGTGGAGGATGGACGGGTCTTTACCTACTGTATGCCTGATCCACAGCCCGTAGGTGGCGTTTATGTATGATACTATAAATACCCTCTACCTTCCAAGGTAGAGGGTTAGAGCTCATAATAATACTTTTACTTTCTCTCACTAAGTTCCCAAACCTCTAAACTTTCTCTCTATAAAAACCTCAAAGTGTACGCCTAGTATGATCATGGTTTGATGTGTTTGTGAAATCCAATATGTTACAGTGCTAGACACATTTATGAAGGTTTTTGAAAACAGTACAGTCGTGTTGAGTTTAGAGCTTTATTTTGGGCAACTTCTAAGTAGCTATCCTGGACAGTTCAACAAAAAAATGGACAAGGTCAAGAGAGCCAACCCAAATGCTTATCAATATCTCTTGAACAAGGATCCTAAGACTTGGTTTAGGCCTTATTTCCATATTGTTACAAACTATGAAGCAATTGTTTCAGTTAATGTTCTCTGTCATCTTAAGGGTTAGAAATAAGCCACTAATAATTAAGGGTGAGCATACAACCCGAACGGACCGGACCGACCGAGACCGGACTGGACCGGACCGGACCGACCACATTCGGTCCGGTCCGCGGTCTTGGCATTTGGGCTAATTCAGTCCTCGGTCCGGTCCGGACCAAAACCGACGAATTTGGGCTAATTTGGACCGGACCGTCCGGACCGAGACCGGACCGACCACATTCAGTCCGGTCTCGGTCTAAGGTTTATGCCGAAATTGGATCTCGGTCCGGTCCGGTCTTGGCCAGTCCGGTCCGGTTTTTGGACCATGCACACCCCTACTAATAACCATGCTTGAAGCTATCGTCTTAGAAAGAATGAATACAACGAGGAGATTGTACGACACTTTGACTGAAGACATATGTCCAAACATATAGAAGAGGTTGGAGTTAACAAAAGATCGACACAGGCTTTGCTCAATTCCATTTAAGTTTATTTGTAGTGCTTTGTTAACAAAATATGGTAATAATTAACAGATCACCCTTTTATTAAGTTAACATATTTTTTAATTTAATTTAGGTTTTGGCATGTTATACCTACTAGTGGACAACTTTTTGAAGTTAGGAATGGACGTGAAGCATATAGTGTTGATGAGTTGCGTAGGACATGTTCATATAGATTATGACAGCTTTCATGTTTGCCCTATCCTCATGCTATAGCGATTATTTTCAAATTAAATAGGAGACTAGAGGAATATGTTCCATCATGTTTTATGAGACAAAGTTTTAATGATTCATACCATCAGTACTTAACACCAGTAGGTGGGATAATATTTTGGCCAGACTGTAGTGATATGTCAAAAGTTTTTCCACCAAAACCAAAATCAATACCCGATAGGCCTAAAAAAGGAATCAGGGCTTCCCATGAAAACAAGAACCCAAACAGGGTTTCTAGGTCTGGCATTACTATGACATGCTCAAATTATTTCCAAAAAGGTCATAATAAAAATGGTTGTAAAAATGAAATTGTTGTAAAACCTCCCAAACAACTAGCTAAGAAAGGTAGGCCAAGAAAGACACAAGTACGGGTTAGTTCACTTATAGATGAGGTCTTTGTTGATGAACTAGTTGTAGATGATCATTCTAGTCACTTTGAAGTTGGTGGGTCTATTGATGGAATAAGTAACATACATAAGGGTAGTAAAAGGGGAAAGAATAAAAGCAATAAAGGGGGATTTGAGAATAGAGGCAGGCTTGCACAATCTGTTAGGTTTTCCAGATTGGGTAGATGGTTTGGTTTGGGACAACGTCAAGTGGAGTCTGATCCAATTCAAGAATCAGAGAATGCACCAACAACTCAGGAGAATGAAGGGAATGTAAACTTTGAAGCTACATAGAACAGTCATACTGCAAGCATTATGTTAATACAAATAAGCCGTAAAAACGTTTATTTATATTTTACGATCTTCTAATGTTTTGTCGATAACAAACGTAAAATCATTTTAACGAAACAAATAAAATACGTAAATAGTTTGAGCCAATAGTTTACTAACACACTTACGTTTTCATATAAAACACTAAACAAGTAATAGTGCTTTCATGATTTAATAATGCATACGTACAACAACTAGTGTTTACATATTGGGTAGATATATACATACTTAGTATGTATTATAATGGGTAATAGAATTGGTAGAAGTTTAAGTATTTAACCCATTGACTTAATACATTGAATGTAGTTAGGTAAAACCCAAATTCCATGACCCATACCCTTGGAGCATAATCCATAACCCATAACCCATGACCCATTGCATGACATCATGCATAAGTCATAATGGGTATTATCCATGACCCATGGAGCTAACCCATAACCCATTGACTAGATGCATTGCATCTTGTAGATATATTGTATATACTTGGATACCCATGGTCCAAAGTCTAGGACCCATGACCCATAACCCATGACCCATGACCCATGACCCATAACCCATGGGTAATGAGGAGCGTCTCACGGATCCCTCAGAATACACTAGACGGATCCCTCCAACAAGGATCTGTGGAACAGTAGCATATTTTGTCTATAAATAGTGAGCCATTTCTTCATTGCAAGTTGCCACTCCTACACATACTTTCTCCTAGTATTGTAAACTCTCTAACCTCAGATCCAAAGGATCTTTCTATGTAGTGTGTGTTTGTTTTTGTGTGATTCTCTAGGTTCCTCTTAAAGGCGAGATCACCAAGACTACTAAATTTCTCTTGTTGATAGTTCTTTATTCCTCTAGAAGTGTTGTATCTAAGGCATTATTGAGGATGCCAAAAGGGTCAAGACGAAGGCATTAGTGAAAGGTGTTGAACGTCCGTGTCAAAGGCATTAGTGAAGGATGCCAAAAGGGTCAAGTCGAAGGCATTAGTGAAAGGAGCTAAAAGATCATGTCAAAGGCATTAGTAAAAGATACCAATGGTGTACAATCGATATGATGCACCGATGTACAAATAGAGATAGGTTGTGTCCAAGGATACTGATATCCTTGATGATGTTGTAACAAGGAGTAGGTCTCCTTTGAGATAGGTGTTGTGTAGTGTTGGGTAGTAGTTCCTCCTTTGTAATGGAACTCGGTATCTAGCCTTGTACCGGATAAAGTGTAGGCGACGTTGTGATAGGTTTGGTTCTACCTCTTGGAAGAACCTGGTGTCTAGCCTTGTACCGGAAAAAGAGTAGGCAATGTTGTGAAGGCTTCTCCGCCATAAGGAGTTGTGTCTTGTAGTGCTAATGAACTCTCGAGTAGGTGACTCGGGGAGTGGAGTAGGGCAAGGAAGGTGTCCTTGTAGCCGAACCACTATAAACACTCGTGTCGTGGTTTTGTGTTTCTTACTCTTTACCTTTGCATTATATCTTTACATATATATATCTAACAATATCCAATATACAAATCTAAATAGATTGACATAAGTTGATCGAAATATTTTAAAACAAAGTTTTTAATCGGTAAAACTATTCAACCCCCCCCCCTTTCTAGTTTTCCAGAATTGGTACCAGAGCTTCGTTACCAAGTTTTTTAGAGTATGTTGTACTTTAAAAACTTGATACGATCCGTGAATTATTGAAACTACAAAGAAGGAAATCTATTAAAACAAATTGTTTCTTTTATGTTGGATAGTGATAGATTATTCTAACAATTTCTTTTTAAGAAATTTTCTTGCTAGGACTTCTCCAAAGTCTTCATTTCTATTCAAAAGATAAATGAAGTCAAATCTTAAGGAAGATCCCAAGAGTAATCACAACCTACTTATACGAAGTACAACAGATTACCTTAAAAGCTCATGAAGTATTTCAGATATATGGTCTCCATAAACCATATCAAGAGTTTAGAGGTATGTTCACTTATCCACAAATTAGCTATTTTACGTTTACATGGATATGTTGATAATTTGTTTTACACATGTATTAGGACATTAATAGTTGCACGTCTCTAAAAAATCTCTCTTCACAACTTTCCCGACTTACTCATCATCGGGAATAGTATTCCTCTTTGATTTTCTAAAGATCGTCAAACCAACGCCGCCGTCACAAATAAATCCTTGATAGTTAACCTATCAAAACACGTTGACCAAAACGTCTAGTCAATTAGGAACCTCATTCTTCAAAGTTAATTTTGTTCTATAAGCTATTGTGTAACTTATTACAAAAATAACACCAAACACCCTTTTCTGTCCACAGTAGCCGGATCCCACGAGTTGTACTAGTCGGATCCCAATTACAAGGGATCCGGGAGAACCGTGTGACAGAAAACAATTATACGTTTTTCAAAACCAGTTCTGCTCTTTTCCCTTTCCTCACAAAACACAAAAACGACCCAAATTTTGCTTCCATCTCCATAGGGCTTCATATCTTCAAGCATCTCCTTCTTGAACATCATTGTAAGTAATTACACTCATATGTTCCACTCGTCATCATCTTCATCCTAGGGTTTATGGTTTTTAATTTTCTTTTTAAAAACATCAATTGATGAAATTAGGTATTGCAAAATTAATCACTAAAAAGGGTTTTCACATAATTAAGATTCTATTGTGTTTACAACATTGTTAATACAAATCAAAACCATAACCCTATCTCGGCAAATTTTACGTAATTGAAATATTTGTTTTTCTAGGATCAACCATGCCCAAAGCTACCCAACAAGACCACCATGACACCGTCCACTACCTCTCTAGATACTATCGAAAAGAGGAGCTTTCGAAAATCGATCGTAAAATATTCAAAAAGCTTGAAAAATGACTTATTTACGAAGGTCGTGTAGTTAAGGAATGTTTCCTTGAAAACACTGACATTCGTCAAGTCTTCTTAGCAATCAACTTTGATTGTCTCCTAGATATTGATGAACAAATTTTTCCGGTTTTCATCTTTGAGTTTTACAAAAGTGTTAGGATCATTCAAAATAGTAATGAAAGCATCTTAATCGCTTTTATCATCAACAATCAAAGCATTACTCTACCCCTCAACACATTCGCACAAATTCTCCGCATTCTTTGTGAAGGAATTTGTATGTACTCCCAAGATTGGGCAATATCCACTCAATCCTTTGCACTAGATCCCAAACCAATCTACCGCACTCCTCTTGATGACCCTGCAATTGTTTCGAGACACCATTTTCAAAACTAGAGCAGACCAATCTTGCTTCAACTGCAACAAAGAGCTTATTCACCGTGATCCCTTTCAAATGGAACTCTTCGAAATGAATCCCATCTATATAAAGTGGGAAGAAATTCTTAGAGAAAATGTCATTAGTTTGGTCGGAAACAAAGACCATCCAAATGCATGTCTTGTCCAAATGATCTATTGCCTCATTCACCAAAGACCATTTAACCTTACCTATTACATGGTGAAAAGAATGGTCGGTGTATTCAAAGCCAACAACATGGTGCTTCCCTATGGTATGCTCCTAACACGACTCCGTGAGTATGTTAGTGCAATGCAACCTTTCCCAATCAATGATGATCATTTCCTTGCCAATCACGTCATGGTACCATTCACCAAACAACCTTCTAAACGGTTCATGATCAATGGAAAAAGGCCTCGTGCTCTCTTGGACTCCTCGGACGAAGAAGAAGTAAATGTCAACCCCGTTGCCAACGTCAACTTGGACCCCATAACCTACTTTGAACAACTTCCAACTCTTCCAAACGAGTCGGAAGAATTCAAACAATTGAAGGGTATGATCCAATGCGTAACTAACCACCTCATGACGTCGGGAAAGAGGAAGAGAAAATATTGACAAAAGAGACATTAGGATTATGGTTGTTTTTAGACATATATTTTATTTTGCAATGGATGATTATGTTTGTGGATGTTTTACCTTGTTTGTTTGAATATTGTTTTTACTACTCATATTTATGTTATGGATTATGAGATATTTACTTGTTTTGATGTTCATTTTCAGTAGAGACTAGTAGCAATTAGTATGCATAGTATAGTGCAAAACCTGCACATCTTTTGTGATGCTACTGATCTGCAGTTGCCGGATCCCTCAATTTGTACTAGACGGATCCCTCCTTTTAGGGATCCGTAGGATCAGGGGAGACAGAAATGCAATGCAGACCTCCACACATCAAACCAGCCCACTAGACCACTTTACACTAGCTAAACATAATGACTTAGGACCACTTAAGTCTTCCTCAAGCTCCGTAAGTTTCACACTCACTCATAGCTCATTTAGGATCACACTCAAGGTGCTTTTTGATTTATCATTTCACCAAAACTCATCATCCTTCCACTCCAATACTCACGCATCATCTCTCACATGTCAACACATCTAGTTTTATAATTCTCTCAATTTTAGCAAATTGATTTTAGTCATCCCTACCCCAAAATGGGTCAAAAACTAGTTTTTTCATTTCTTATAATTTTTAAGGAGTTTTCCAAATTTATCCTAAGTTACCATCTGATCTCTAGGATCATTTAACACCACTTGAAACTCTCATATCTCCTAGTGTCATCTTTGATCACCCATTGGTGCTCATAAAGTCCCATTTTCTTCCATAAAAGGCAATCATTAGCTACCATCACTCATTGCCCTTGATCATTTAATTCCCCTTTCATTTAAGACACTTAAGAAGACTAAAACACTCAAGATGTATAGATACTAGACCTTACAAACATCATTTTTCCTCTTTTCTTGGCTACTAAGAGCCGGATCCCTAGGATTAGCCTAGACGGATCCCTCATTGGAGGGAACCGTGAGAACCGGCTGACAGTTTCAGCTAATTCTAGCTAAAACAATCATTTCAAGCTCTCCTTGCTAACTTGAACACTCCATCTTGACTTAATTAACTTCCTTGATCAGTGCAACTCTAAAGTTGACTCTTGTGCATGCAAATCATCACATTTCAAAGGATCTTAGTGGCTTAAGTCTTGAATGCACTTGCCAAACCCTTCTCTTTATAAACCATATTATTAGGACTTCTTAGTCATCATCTACAACTTAAATCTCATCAACTAGAAGCCTCTATCTCACTAACTCTTTGTCATCTCATCATGAGAAAAGCTCCTAGTGTTAACTCATCCACCAAAGTACCATTCAAGAAACTTGCTCGTGTTATTCACGAAATTTCTTCAACCGAATCATCTTCCGTTAAATCCACAAATGCTAGGATTTCTCCTCCACCAATCAAATCAATCCCCAAAAGGATTGTTCCCACAAAACTACCAATGCCAAACACCACTATACCTCCTAAACCAAACACTCCTATTTCCACTAAAGCATCACCCTTAGTGCCTAGAGCCATATCATTCACCACTCCACTCTCATCACCACATCTCTACAATCTAGAGGACTTGCCTCCTAGGCCATCTCATCCCCCACCATTACCAACATTCTCCTCAATAGAAAGAATAGCGCAACAAAATCAAGGTGTTGAATCAACACTAGCCCCGACATCTTTTTCTCCGTCACCCTCAAGTAATCCCTTTTGGATTATGAGGAATCATCAAAGTCAACCACCCGATCACATGGAAGTAGATACCTCTCTACCACCATCCTCATCACATATTCCACCACCACCACCTTTGGTTGAACCACCTCCACAAATTCTTCTTTCTTTTGAGAATCCTCAACCTTCCTCCGTTTGAGGAACCTCAACCAAACCTTCCATCTCAAGCCATTCCATTTCTACCACCACCATTTTCTAGCCATGACAAAGATTGTTATCATTGTCAACATGTTGAAGGCTTGATACATGAAGTACGTGAAGAGCAACGTTTCATGTTTTATCACCTCCTCGAACATTTCGACGAGGTTAACAAACCTAAACAATCTCGAGCTTAAGGATTCAAGTGGTGTCCTAATCTTAAGCTTAACTAAGATAGTTTATGTTTGAATCATTCTCTTCGTTTTTAGAGATATATAGATCATTTCTCGTATTTTTATTGAATAAAATTACATGTTATATGCCATATTGTTTTGAGAATATGTTTGGTGCCTTAATACATATCTCATTTTGATGTTAACATCATTTTTTACATCACCATTGCTGTCTTAAGCCTATAGACAGACGAATCCCTCAGTTTAGTTTAGACGGATCCCTCCAAAGAGGGAACCGTGGGATCCGTGCAACAGAAAACTTGTTTACTATTAACTGAGTCTTATTTGCAACAAATTATTCTCTATATACTTATTTTCTAACATTTGTTTTGTAGATTTTCAATACACACATGAAGACTTTGACACTCTTAGCTAGGGGGAGTTTCTTATCAAAGCAAAACATTTCAAAATCATTTGTAATATCATTCACATAGGATTACATTACATGACGTCCTCCTTGCAAAGGTGCAATCATCAAGGGGGAGCGTATTCGTCACAAAGACGAAACCATTTGCAAACATATTTGCAATGCACTAGTTTAGTATTTCTACTTACTTGACGCCCTCACAAAGGGATGGACTCGTCAAGGGGGAGCTAAGTCGAGAATACTTCTCCTCACTTACTCTCTATTTTTCATTTTTTTTCTTTCTTTTCACATGTTTTTCTTAAAACAATGTGTTAGTTTCTTTTCGACGCTCTTTTTGTTTCGACAAAAGGGGGAGAAGAGAGTAAAAACTACAATTCAAACTTTTACGAATTTTAGTTTTTCCTTAAAATAATATTATGTTTTGTCATCAACAAAAAGGGGGAGATTGTTAATACAAATAAGCCGTAAAAACGTTTATTTATATTTTACGATCTTCTAATGTTTTGTCGATAACAAACGTAAAATCATTTAACGAAACAAATAAAATACGTAAATAGTTTGAGCCAATAGCTTACTAACACACTTACATTTTCATATAAAACACTAAACAAGTAATAGTGCTTTCATGATTTAGTAATGCATATGTACAACAACTAGTGTTTACATATTTGGTAGATATATACATACTTAGTATGTATTATAATGGGTAGAAGTTTAAGTATTTAACACATTGACTTAATACATTGAATGTTGTTGGGTAAAACTCAAAGTCCATGACCCATACCCTTGGAGCATAATCCATAACCCATGACCCATTGCATGACATCATGCATAAGTCATAATGGGTATTATCCATGACCCATGGAGCTAACCCATAACCCATTGACTAGATGCATTCAATCTTGTAGATACATTGTATCTACTTGGATACCCATGGTCCAAAGTCTAGGACCCATGACCCATAACCCATAACCCATGACCCATAACCCATTGATAATGAGGAGCGTCTCACGGATCCCTCAGAATACACTAGACGGATCCCTCCAACAAGGAATCCGTGGAACAGTAGCATATTTTGTCTATAAATAGTGAGCCATTTCTTCATTGCAAGTTTCCAATCCTACACATATTTTCTCCTAGTATTGTAAACTCTCTAACCTCAGATCCAAAGGATCTTTCTATGTATTTTGTGTTTGTTTTTGTGTGATTCTTTAGGTTCCTCTTAAAGGCGAGATCACCACCTCTTGAAGTCGAGCAAGCTCAAGTCCATGAGTTGCCATGCTTCGTCATCATCAAGACTACTGAAGTTCTCTTGTTGATAGTTCTTTATTCCTCTCTAGAAGTGTTGTGTCTAAGGCATTAGTGAAGGATGCCAAAAGGGTCAAGATGAAGGCATTAGTGAAAGGTGTTGAACGTCCGTTTCAAAGGCATTAGTGAAGGATGCCAAAAGGGTCAAGACAAAGGCATTAGTGAAAGGTGATGAACGTCCGTGTCAAAGGCATTAGTGAAGGATGCCAAAAGGGTCAAGTCGAAGGTATTACTGAAAGGTGCTAAAAGATCATGTCAAAGGCATTAGTGAAAGATGCCAAGGGTGTACAATCGATATGATGCATCGATGTACAAATAGAGATAGGTTGTGTCCAAGGATATTGATATCCTAGATGATGTTGTAACAAGGAGTGGGTCTCCTTTGGGATAGGTGTTATGTAGTGTTGGGTAGTAGTTCCTCCTTTGTAATAGAACTCGGTATCTAGCCTTGTACCGGATAAAGTGTAGGCGACGTTGTGATAGGTTTGGTTCTACCTCTTGGAAGAACCTGGTGTCTAGCCTTGTACCGAAAAAAGAGTAGGCGATGTTGTGAAGGCTTCTCCGCCATAAGGAGTTGTGTCGTGTAGTGCTAATGAACTCTCGAGTAGGTGACTCGGGGAGTGGAGTAGGGCAAGGAAGGTGTTCTTGTAGCCGAACCACTATAAACACTCGTGTCGTGGTTTTGTGTTTCTTACTCTTTACCTTTGCATTATATCTTTACACACACACATATATATATATATATATATATATATATATATATATATATATATATATATATATATATATCTAATAATATCCAACATACAAATCTAAATGGATTGACATAAGTTGATCGGAATATTTAAAAATAAAGTTTTTAATCGGTAAAACTATTCAACCCCCTTTCTAGTTTTCCACACATTACATCCTTTGCAGGCACTCAAAGCAGCCAAACAGCAAACCAACAACATGTTGCAGCATACCATGAACATGTTGCAGACTAATACCAAGAAGCTGGACCAAGACCAAGACCAAGACCAAGACCAAGGCTAAACTTTATCAGACCAAGAGAAAGGAGCGAAAGAATTCTAAAAAAAATTGGCCAAGAATCATCCTGGAATGGGTTCATCAAGATCCAATGCTCATGAATTGGATTAATTGTCCATTGAACACATTTTTTCACTTTTTATGTATGTAACTATTAAAAACACAATTTTGCACTTCTTTTGTATCTAAGTGTTGTACAGCTAAACAATATTATGCTATGATTCTTTTGTAGTTTATTGTAGGATATATGGGTTGTTACTATGACCATTATGCCTAATTTTCAAACTTTCTAAGGTATCCTTTGTATACTTACCTCGTGTCTTTCATTTACAGATTGCATAAAATGACATTGCGTGAATATATTTACCTTGTGTCTTTCATTCACCTCTTGTCTTTTATTTACATACTGCATAAAATGACATTGCATGAATATATTTCAACAACATAACTCATACACAGATTCCATAACACATTAGAGATGTTAAGGACTTTCATAAACTAATAATGCGTCAAAAGATTTCATTAACATTGATTCTACAAACTTACAAACAAGGGCAACCCTACAAACAACAAACTAAACTGAAATTTAAAAACTGAGAAACACTAGAACAAATTGCAACCCTAAATAGTTGAACTACAATTTAGTTCATTACACAAATTGCAATAACCATACCAATCACCACAACAACCAAACTGAGAAACATTAAAACTTTATCATTAACAGACACTTTTGACTTAATAAAAGTGAATCCATCCTTCATTTGTGGCAATCAGACTTCTATCTCAATCTTTGAACCACCGAAACCAGTAAACAATCACGACTACTTCAATATAACCAACTTATTTACATAGAGAGATGAGATCGGCTTGGGTATATTTAGAGAGAGAGAGAGAGAGAGAGAGAGAGAGAGAGGTGAGGGTTGCATGTGTTTTGACTTTTGACACTATGAGGATCTGACAGAGAGCTCAGGTTTTACACACGTAAGTATTGAAGAGGACAAGTATATCCCCTAGTTAGTATATTGCCTAGTTAATAACGAAAATGAGCCCACAAACAACATTTGATGACTCGATTACAAGTTTACAACCCAAAAACAAAAACCCAATTACAACCCAAAACTAAAAAGGCCCAACAAATTACCAAACGACATGGCTAAAATAATAAAACGACATCACATAGCGGCGAATGACGTCGTTTGATTTTTTTTGCAACTAAAAATGGCGTCGTCCGCATGCCTAAAGATAGTTAATTTTTATTTTGCAACGTACTGTATAATTTTATACTAGTTTAAATAAAATAAAAAATATAATCTAAAAATCACAAGTCCCAATTTCAAAACTTGATTCAAATCACCGCAATGACTGACTGCCCACTTTTTTCTTAACTGCTCCACCTTATTAGTCATATTTTAAATAAATATTAAAACGTTTTGTTCAACAACTCAAAACCCAAAACCGAAACACCATTACCACCATTCATCAATCCCATGGTTGAATCTGGATCACATTTGATCAAGCACATTTGTGACATATCAAACCATGCAAAAATATGTGCTCATCATAACACATTTGACTCAAAACCTTTCATTGATTGGTATATTCTTTTTCAAGTAAGTCTATATATTTCATTTTCTTTTTTATCATGTATATTGTTCATATTTGTTCTTGTAAATTTTAAATTTTGTTTATAAGGGTGTTTCTTGATCAGGTTGAGGATAATGTTGGTGTTGATGTAATCAGAAAAAAGTATCATAAATATGGTAAGTTTTGTTTTTTTTTTCATAAGATCAAAATTTATGTAAATGCCTTGATGGGCTATGTTTTGAAATGATATCATGTTTTCTTGTTGAATTAAGGGTGTTTGATATTGTTCAATAAAAGTGTTTATTTTGAGAAGTTGCTTATTTGATTATCTAGTTAATGAATGTAGTTCAATGGCTAATATATATGTAGCTTTACTACTCCATCCTGATAAGAACAACCATCCCAAGGCTGAATTTGCTTTCAAGCTTGTCTCTGAGGTTGGTTTTTCCATCCATGTTACAAAAATGTACCTAAGATATACAATTGCAAAAAATTGAATGTTGTTTTCTAAATTTTGTTACAGGCATATGCATGCCTTTCGGATGAAGCAAGACGACTAGAGTTTGATGTCAACAGAGTAAACAATCTTCAAACAACGCCACTAACGAGTACTAAAGTGAAGGGGTCGTCTTCTTCGGACAGGTCAAGGTCTAAGAAAATATCGGCAAGATTGAAAGAAGTTAAGGTTAGATTTATGGAAGAGGCTAAAGTGATAGATAAGTGTTTGAAGTCTAATGCAAATGTTGATGCTTTTGATAAAGAGATGCCGATTTTCGATCCAAATAATTACGCAACTCAAGGGTATCCTCGGTTTCGCGTTTGGAGATGCAAAGAGTCCAAGAGCAGCTCCAAATGCTTGAAAAAGTTATTTGAATTTGATAATCAAGTGAAGTGTGATTCTCCGGTGTTTGAATCTAAACCAAACAGGCCACCGTTCAAACTCAATCCATTCCAATGTCGATAATCTAGTGATGACTAGTTAGCAAACTATCTGTTTTATTCATGATTGTTTAAATTTTTGTGTAGTGTACAAAGTTCTTAAAATTGAGATTGAACCATACTTCAATTGATTCCATAAACATAAAGTGTTCATGGCAAGATTTATGTATAGTCTACATGATTTAATGTGGTTGTTATATTCCCTATTTATTATTGCAAATAGTTACAACTTTTAAACACGAATTGGTTCAGGTTAGCAGCATTTTTGGAATGGTTGAACTACTAGCTTATATAAAAGTTATTCTTTTGATGACAATTTCGTTTCACTCAGTAACTTTTTATCATCAACTGTAATATATTGTGGTTCCGAATATAAATCTTTAGTAATGCAAACTATAGCTAAGGGACTAACTAGAGATCGGTGTCTGTCATTTGCCAACTACTCAACTGGGCTACAAAAGCCCATTTCATTTCATGGGCTCATCCAATTAATTTTCAAATTCAAAGCCATTCTAGTTCATGGGCTTGAAGCCTTGAACCAAAATTTGTTTTTATGAATTTCCAATACAAGTAGCCAATGTTATCAAAGTAGATTATGATGAGACCTAAGCATTTGGCACACCATTTTTTTTTTCAAAACGCATTTGAACTTACTTTACCCGTGTTTTTAATACTTGAACCATTTTACTTTTCATAAAGTATAGCATTCATAAAGTATCTTTATCCTTTGGAACATCACTTTCTTTACATGTTTTATAAACTTGACAAACATCAAATTAGACAGGCAGTATTAGTTTGCCTAGGCAACATACATCATACATGTATATATTACCAATTCACAATAATGAATTGTATCAACTCCATCATCTGCAGAATGAAAGCATATACTGTACATAGATTCTTCCTGCACTTACAAGCTAAGAATCTCATTCTTTCTCATCATCACCTTCACATTCTTCTTGCCAACTTAGCTATTGCCCATGCAAAAAAAGTGTCTTTTGCATTAAAGTCTAAAGAGAGTATCTACATGCATGCCTTTAGCCCAACTTAAATAATTTCAATAAAAAATTTTCATTTTAAAAAAATATAGAAACAACGATAATTCACCCACACCATTGTTCTACACATTTGTCTCAAGAGAGACTCGAACGCTCAATTACCCTTGGGCGAAGAACACCTTGATTACACACTTGTATTTTTGGTTAAAAAATAATTATCAACGACCAAACAATTTCGATGGATATGCCTCTGCCTTCATTTCTTCTAGACAATTGTACATGCATTTGGATTTTCATCACTAAAAATAGAGGTAAAATGACCATGATTTCCATAGCTACTGCCGTGATATACCCCCATGTCGCGAGCATATTGTGGTGGTGATCCTGGTTTTCTGTAATGTGTGTAATGTAATGGTGGTTCGGGTTGGTTATACTGTGTGTATTCTTGAGGTGGTTCGGGTTTGTTATAATGTGTGTATTGTTGTGGTCCAGGCTCGGATCGGTTATATTGTGGAGGTGGACGGATATGTGTGTATTCAGTAACATAAGGTGTAGGTTTGTATTTGTTATAGCTGTGGTTCACATGCATGGGTTGTGGTGGCTCGGGCTTGTAAGGTGGACTCGAGTAATGCTCTATGGAATCGTTATAGAGTACTCGATCATGATTGTATCCGTGTCCATGGTCATGTTGCACGACGTGGATCTCTTCGGCTTCTTTTGATCCCAAAGGTTGTGGTGGTTGATTTTCCTCTTCTTTTAATTAGTGGTTCAATTGTTTCTTCTATAGCTGGGTCTGAAGGGTCTGGATGGTTGTTCGGTCGGTGGAGATGGTTCTGTTTCTAAACAAATGCTTACAAATTTTCTAGTTTTTTTCATCGCCTTGATAATTGTTTCAGGATCAGCCCACCCGATTATTGTTAGTTTCTGTCGTGGGATGTCAATATAGATATCGTTTATGCCTGAAAGCAATAACCAAATGTACAATATATATCATCATGAGAAGAATATTGAGATAGAACTGATGAGACCAAGAGTATGTTAGTTGTGTTAAGTTACTTACCATTTTTTTTGGGTAAAGGGTTTTACCCCGGTAAATATATTACCAAAAAAATGTTAAGTACAAATAGAATGTGGCAGAACAGTTACTTACCATTGATGCCAAGAAGAGCCTTCTTGATCTATTGAACGCACCCATTACAATCGATTCGAACCTGGATCTCGGTAACTCGAGTTTTCTGCATGCATTTTCATATCAGGCTTTTTAAGCTTTGATCAAATTAATATGAATGATTAAATACGGGCTTTAGACAATACTGTACCTCCATGTATGTTTGGCGAGTTGAATATTAGCACGTAGAGTCGTAGAGAACTAAAAAAATAGAACACGAGCCATTTATTATTGCATGAAGATCAGCGAATGATTAAAAAGCAAATTCTTTCTCTATAAAAAAAAAATATAATACATTTTAAAACATAATTTAAATTTGGTTAATGGTTAATTTTAATAATGTACTAATTATAAATGAATATACGGAACATCGAGGATGGAATTATTTGGCATTTTAGGAATTAATGCAAATTTCTTTGACCTTAAAAAATCAAGTGAAAGAGCTTATCCGAAATGATGTTGAGCTCTATTTTTCTTTCAATGGGATATCAAATATGCAAAAGAATAGCTTTTGTTATTGGTATGAATGATCCCTCTGTATATGCTCCTTCTCCTTCTTTGTAAGTAATTGTTATTGGTACGACTTTGTATGCTTCTTTTCATAAGGCAGCTATATATGGTTATATAGTGTATCTTTATTTTGAGAACCCTGTTAAGTGCGAGAACTGCGAGAACTCCCATTAACCAATCATAATTTAGTAAAGTATTTTTTTTTTAAAATTAATATACTTAATTCGCAGGGGCATTAAGGGAATTTAACATTTACACATCTTAAACTGATAATTCATTTTTTTGCTAAAATCATGCCAAGATACGGTTTTTAATTATCCACATCTTCTTCTCCAAAACCTAATAACCACCCCCCACAAACCCTCTCATCCGCCTCCCTCTAGATCTGTTTCCGGGTCAAAAAAACATCACCCATCATCCTCTTTTCTAGTTTATTCAAAGGCTATAGATTCGTTATTATCAGTGATAAATCAACTGGACGATCCTAAGGCTATGGATTCGTATGTTTTTTTTCGTCATTTAACGTATGATTCGTATGATTTTCTGCTTTGGTACATTAAAGTTTATTTTTTTTTTCTTGCCCTATAGGTAACGTTTAATGAGCCCGAATCGGCTAAAAAGGCGTATGATTTTCTGCTTTGGCCCTTTCATTTTTTTTATGTCACTCTACCATTCGATTTGTGTTTCATGCTTGATTGCAATACGGATGATATACTTATGTCGGTATTATATGCTACAGTGTTATGGTCAGGAGTGAAAGCAATATCATGGCTGATAGAATTCAAGATCTGGTTAGTGTGCCAATTTACAGTATTTTACAGTTACTCAAACTGCTCTTAATTGAGGTAATGAATTTTGCGTACTTTAATTGTTATGATTGTCTTTAAGCTAAGCAGGACTTAAATTTTTGGCATTATGAATGGATATTGACCATGCCTGAATTCTAGTAGCACAGCCGGAAGAAGAATTTTAATGGGATAAGTAGTTGACATAGGCTGAATACGGTTAGCTAAGCTGCTAGGGTCCCATGGATACACTTGAAACAAATTTTTTTTAGAAATGACAGCATTTAATTTGAATTTTAGAGATTGATGTCAATGGCTTGAACAGATGGGCGTAGTTCTAATGACAACTTTGAAAGATTAGGTAGTAAATTTAGAAATTGTCATTTAAGAAGCGAATACAATTAAGTTTGTATTATAAAACACATTAAGATCAACTTGAAGGAATTACCTATATATAAGCATGAAAGTCTAAATAGGGCAACAGTATTGTTTGTAGCTTCACATTACTCTTGTGTTTAGTTTATGAGGCAGAATAGGAAACTTAACGAGATTTGGTTAGTCATTATCAACATCTTGTGTAGGTTTACTCACTTGAAGACGGTCCAGTCCATGCCGTGTGGAAAAATATTGGAGTTCCAGTCAGTATTGTGGAAGCTAGCAATGATACAAAAATTATAATCGACTGGCTAAAGTATGTTCTTTTTGTAAGTTCACAATTATTTATCTTTTCGGTTTCATGTTATAAGCTTTAAAGGAATAAAAACGTTATCTTTGCAGCTATGATGCCATACTTGTCAATTCTCTTGAAGCAAAAGATGTCATTTCAAGGTAAGCTGACCACTTTTTGATCGTATTATTATTTCATGATCAAATAATTACATAAATTTAATAAATTTATATGTTCAGCCTCGCACAGGAGCCTTTTAAATCTTTACCACTTATATGGACCATCCATGAAAAGGTAATGAATTTTGCTATGTTGACCAATCATATTTCTGTCGGTATTATATGCTACAGTGTTATGGTCAGGAGTGAAAGCAATATCATGGCTGATAGAATTCAAGAGCTGGTTAGTGTGCCAATTTACAGTGGTGAGCATCATTGCAGCTGTTGCTGAGTTATCAATTTTACGTCAAGCAAAGTGGATCCATGGAGTTGTGACCAGAACTTGTTTGGATAAAGACGTGTTTATCAAAACCGCTATTGTGGACATGTATGCTTAATGTTGTGGCTATGCAACATAATATCACCTCATCGATTCCAAAGGTTGGTTTAACATATATGTTCTTGGTTTAACATGTATGTTTTTAACATGTTTGTTTTTGGTTAACATATATTTAACATATATGTTCTTGGTTTAACATGTATGTTTTTAACGTGGTTATACAAATAATTTTAATTTAATGGTTATAGCATCTTTATTTACATTATCTAGAAAACACATAGGCACTTTACTATTTGAAAGACATAAATTGTAAAAATATTATTCCAAAAACATAAATAAAAAATTTAAATTTAGGCCCTCATACATGTGTTTATACGTGTGTAATATTAGTTTGCGTTTATTTTTCCTAATTTTTATACTTTTCTTTGTATCAGATGCAGCTGAATTAAAAGAATGATGATAACGAGTGTGCACATTTGTCCGTCTTCTGAAACACTGAAAAGGAGCGTGCACATATGTCCAACTTCTCAACTTTGACAACTACGAGTGTGCATATATGTCTGACTTCTAAAAATGTTGATAACAAGGAGTGTGCACATATATATGTTTGTGTTAAATATTACTTGTACACACGTGTATAGATTGATTAGATTCATGTATTTCTGCTTCTTAGAAATTTGTATTTAATTGTATATCAATCGATATTGGATTTTGTATTTAACATGTATGTTTTTGGTTTCATATAAACTTACTTATCTACAAAACATGTATGCACTTCACTATAAAAACATGTATGTCCAAAAAACTATTTCAAAAACTAAAATAATAAAATTAATTCATAAAAACACATATGCATTAAATCAGTTTTAAAACATGCATGTTCAGAAAAAGCAAAAAAA